>JAOYSI010001019.1:10478-34063 GCA_025775065.1 Hiodon alosoides
GTGAGCTGCTGACTTATGTGGCAGGTGCAGTGGTCCCCTCACAACGAAACCGTTCTGGCCTCCAGTGGCACAGATAGAAGGCTCAGTGTATGGGATTTAAGGTGGGCTTTTGTCTCTGTACTCTCCAATGCGTATTTGTCGTTCAGTTGGGTTTAAGCTGTGCCTATTCAATCTCCCTTGAGCAGTGCTGCCCGGTATTTGTACTCATTTTTAATTCTAATCGATACTGCCTGTTTATTTAGGGGGTCCATTAAATTAAAAACTTCCTGGCATGTAGAACATATTCACATCTCAAGAGCAAATCATTTTTACTAAGAACTGACAGCTGTCACCAGGTTTAAAATACAGATCAGTATTCCAATACTGTATTACAGCATGGTTGACACTAATTAAGTTGAACTAGCAGGGAGACAGACACTGCCTCAGGTAATTTCTTAACAGTTTTTTGTTGTTTTCTGGGATTTAAGGATTCTGCTCCTGATAAAGTATTTAATAGCAGACTGCCATGCCCACATCAACTCAACAAAGTTAGACATGGTTAAGTGTAAAATAAGTCATCTGGTGGATAATCAGTGGCAGATATCAATGATGAGACACTTATGTCTTCTGTCTCAATGACCTCTCTGGTCTCATGTAGAATGTTTGACGGGTGGGTAAAGGTGGAGCACCCAGTGAAGGTGTCTGATGGAGAGTGTGAATGTCTGATCTTGTGTCCACAGTAAAATTGGAGAGGAGCAGACGGCTGAAGACGCAGAGGATGGGCCTCCCGAGCTGCTGGTGAGTTGTGATATCACATACTGTTACATATAGCCCCATCATGCTGGGGGTGTATGTAACGTAGGAGTAGGGATGGAGAACCATGTGCACTACAGCCACCAACCATAATTCAACTCCTTTGAACAATTGTATCGGCAGTTCATCCATGGTGGACACACCGCAAAAATATCAGACTTTTCTTGGAAACTCAATGAACCCTGGGTAATCTGCTCTGTGTCTGAGGACAACATCATGCAACTGTGGCAGATGGTAAGTACAATTGTCAGCCTACCACTGTGTATAAGACCGTGCTGAAAATACGATGGACTTGGCTTTACATCAGGGATGAAGACATCAAACGCTGTATTTCCCTATAACCTCTTCAACCCAGTACTTTAGCTTAAGTTCTGGGGTTCTATGTGGTGTAATTTATTTTCAGAGTGACATACGATACACCATGATACTGTGCAGGGGCTAAAAAGCAGAATCTGGACTGTTCTAACATCCTGTTTGTGTTACCCTACCTGACAGAAGTGATGGTAAGACCGTCCCACGATGGTCTTTCCAGGCAGAAAACATCTACAACGATGAGGAGCCTGACACGCCGGCATCTGAGCTGGAGGGCCTGGGCTCATGACCAAGGAGATCCAAGCTCGGTCCAGCTTCACCCCACGACTGGGAAATTCCCCACTCTGAACTCTCTTCATGTTGTATGTAGCAGTATCTTAGCTGTCCATCTGGTGCACAGCCCATCCATCATGCCCCTTTCAAAAAGTTAATAACTTTACATAAAGGCAGCAAGACTGGTTAGAAGAGCTTTGTTGGAAAGCAAAGTCATTTGACCTTCTTCGTAAAATATATTATTTCCTATTGATTGTCCAGCTTTGGTTTTTAGAAGCTGCACTTGCCACTTCATGAATAAAGGGTATTATGATTCCCTTTGGTATTGCAGATTCCTGTCAATGTTAGTTTGATTTATATAGAGAAAAATGTCATTATGAGCAATGACATTTATGGTGTGAAATGCAATAAAACTTTTAAACCTTTTGTACTTGCACGAAAACTGTTTTTAATAAAAGTCAGTCTTTAATTGACTTGACAATTCTTTCAAACACAATGTACACGGTTACATTCTGAATAGTATAAAAACATTGTGGGTGGAGGCAGTGGTCCCATATTACTTGACAAGCTTAGTTTGTGTCAGTGACTGCAACATTTACTTAAGTTTCCGCAAGCTGCCCAACTCACTACCTGACGTACCTTATATAACAAGCTGTGTTATCTAGCAGGGTAGTAAGAACGTTTTATAAACTACATTGAGAAATAGCCAGCTGTTAGACTAAAACAGCCCAAACAGATCATGCAGTGACGTCTTCACGTTCCCACGGAAGTCTTTTAGCAGTGTGATGGGTTCGCCAACAAGCCGGCACAATGTACACTAAGCATAAGGGACGTTTATACCGTGTACAAAAACACGTCAATTTCTTGAACGTACGTAATTGAAATCAAGCACATAAAAATGCAGTAAGTGGAAGTCCAACTGCACACAACACAAGCATATTAACATATCTCCATTACAAGAATACTAAATATTTTGTGAGTGGCGTATTTTAATGAAGAACATTTGAAAATTACAACCGACACCAATAAACAGAAAAATGTGGAAAAATTCTACAAAACGTTTTATTTAAAGGCAAGACAAGACAACAATCTGAACATTTTACAATCTCTCAACAGGAATACAGGCTCATTTTTAAAAAATAACTTTCTTAAATGCATTGAGTTGACTCTTGCCCCTCGGGTAGTCTGATGTAAAACCTGCAGAGGTAGATTTCTTGCGTAACCTGAGAATGAGACTTGCATTGCCAAATGAACAGATTTTTTACACATCCAGAATGTCAGTACCATCACTCTTTTGAAACATTAGCTTCTCTTTTTTTATACCAAAATATGTGAATATGCGGATTAATAACTTCAAGAAAACCAGCATACATTCTCAGGGTGGAAATGCATGTTAAGCTGTACTAGTGGTACTTGAAAATAACATTAAAATTGGTCTGTCTTTTCCAATAAAATAGCCCAAAAAAAATTTGTATTGACGAAATGTCTGAAATATCCATTTTATTACTTCTAAAATGTGGCCATTTATTAAATAAATTTCTTTGTATCCAACCTATACCATGTTAGATTTTGATTTATTCATCATTAAACACTTATCATATCAAAATATATTTTTAAAGACCTAACATTTGAAAAAATGATTACTGTCAAACTTTAAGACTGGCACTGATGCACGCCACGCAATTCCAAAGCCATATGGGGAAAAGTACATTTCACAACAAGTTCAATGGGCCAATGAAAACACTTCATAACTCAGAATTATGGCATACTGCCGAAGGCTTCGTTAAAAGATGGGGTCCGCGGGAGGAATGCTGGTGTATTGTGAGAGATACTGTGTTAAAGCATTTTATAGAGCTGTGTGTCGTTTCCCAGTACCTACTGCACTCTTCAACCGTCAAATCATTAAGCTGTGTAAAAATGTAAAAAATAATACACACCATTCAAGTAACTTTATGACAATGTTTCATACACAGCGCAATCTAAGAAATAGGAAGTATAGCATCATAAGCAATTTTCTTCATATTCCAGATAAATACTGCTACTCCACTGTCTGAAGATAAACACATGGAATTCTAATGCCCATTAGCTACAGAAACAAGTTTAGTTCCTTATTCATGTGGCACAAGAAACTCCATGTCTAACCATAAATAAGTGCATTACACAAATATATAACACTGTACTAGTCTGTTTTTTTTATAGCAAAGTGGTATCTAAATGCTGGTAATGGAATAGCAGAAATTATATAGTCCATATAGAAAATATATTCCTATATCCATATTATTCTTAAATTAATATATATTGAAAAGGCCTTACTGGATGCAGCGGTTTAAATGATCTTTGATCAAAATAAAGTGGGATGAACAAAGGTAAAGAGAAAATCTAGAAATCAAGAGTAATTCATTGTCACTTTATACTAAATTCTCTGCAGCGATTGAAGTCTTGGGTAAAGGTGTACATGCATTCATGTAAGGCTGGCAGCAATGATCTCAGGCCTATCGAGTGTTAAACTTTAATGTCAACATAACTTAAAAGTACACTTGATCAACAGAAAATATTGATGTTGTCTGATTCGATATCATTAATACTAATCTGAAACAATGAAAACCACCAATGCTACGTTTTTCAGCGATTTCCATCGTTTAGGAATGGCATGTGACCACGTATGAAACAGCATGGCGGTAAATGGTTCAGTAGTCAGCTCGGAGCGGAAGGCGAGATGAGTCCAAGAACCTGAGGAGGACTGCGGTAATAAACCCTGTGTTTCCACTCATAGCTAAGAGGAGGTCAGAAGGCAGGAAGGCTAGTTACGGGGCTGTAGTGATCCGAAACATGATCCGTGCCGTTT
The DNA here is from genome assembly GCA_025775065.1 of Hiodon alosoides. Classification (NCBI taxonomy): domain Eukaryota; kingdom Metazoa; phylum Chordata; class Actinopteri; order Hiodontiformes; family Hiodontidae; genus Hiodon; species Hiodon alosoides. Next base: position 14,701 of record JAOYSI010001019.1, read on the forward strand.
CACACCAGTTTGGCAACATCAACGTGTGAAAAGCGGTATCTCTACATTCATCAGTTCAGAACTGTTTTACATAGATTCACATTGTTAGTGACATCTACAATGTCAGTGGCTCCTTCGCTGCATTGCTGCTTTGTGAGTAATGGCTGAATTGCAGATAACATTTATTCATATTCAGTTCAAAGTGTAAAATAATTCACATTCAGTATCTTTGATACAAATTATCAAAGAGATGAGAAGGCAGAGACCCCAGTAAAACCCAAACAATAACATGTATTTTTAGGTCAATATATGCTGACAACACTACTCAATACTGAGATATTGCCATCTAACAAAATTAGCTGTGCAGTGATACATCTGAAAACTGAACATTAACCATAAATTATTTACTGGCACCCGTTTTATACAAAATCCTAAACAACTAAGAGTAGCATTTAGCCAACAGTGGGATCACCGGGGAGATGACAGAGTATACTTGAAAACTGCAAGTATGAATGCCCCTCACACTGACTCAGGTAACAGCCAGGTCACAGTCCAACTTTAGCCCTTTCCAATGCTCCAAGAACGGGTAGAGTAACAAAATTACTTTCTTATATCAGTATATATGATTCTCTGTTAACTATAAACAGGAAAATTGTTTAAGGTCGTCAGCATGGTTAAATGATGAAGCAAGTCTAAATAAATTCAGCCCTATTCTGTTCTGTATGTCCATTTCCTGTGAAATGTTAATTTGGAACACAAAACGTTAGTAATGACAGCTGAGATGGAAAATTGGGAAGAAAATATAAAAATGAGGCAGATATGCACAAGAAAAATTTAAGAAAAAAAGTAAACTCTAGAACTGCAGCATCGCACAGTCTCTGGCCCCTTTTTCTCTCTGACCAGAAATATAAGAAAATACAGATGTGGTACAAAAATGGGAGTAAGAAATGCTCACCACAAACCGAATAATTACCATTTACAGATCAGAGTAATATATTTACTAGAGCAATTATTAGAATTTTTTTTTTTTTTTAACTTTGTTATTACTATGACACAAAAATATATACCTCCACATAAGGCCATCGGCCTGGCTCAGTCAGCAAGGTGCCCTACCAGGGCCAAGTCCCCTTCCTGTACAGGGCGAGGGGTTTGCAGTCCCGCCCACTCTCGGTCAGACTCCACCCCTTCCTCCTCTGGGGACCTCCCATCGGGTTGCTCTGTGGGCTCAGCTGGCGGACTCTGAAGCACCTCCAGCTTCTGGTTGAGGTCATTGCGTTCCCTCTGCAGGGCCCTGCATAGCTTCTCCAGTCGCTCCAGTTTCCCTTGGAGGGCCGTGTAGCGTTTGTCCCGCACCGTTTTCTGTACAGCAGGGGTCAAAACTAGTCAAAGCAGTCACTTGGACGGTGACATTTCAGTGTCGGGAAAATAGTTTCTTAATCAAGCATCTTACTAATTGGCGGATATTCTTGCTGCTTCGTCAACAAATTAGTGCTATTAACAGTATTGTATAAACCTTAATTTAAAAAAAAAATAAAAAATAAAAAAAACTTTCAAACTGAAGCAATTGCCGCAATATGCCAAAACATTCTAGTCTCATCTCAGCTGACCTTTTATCTTAATCATTAAGAAATAGATCATCATTAATATTATGTGAAAATTGCATGTGTTCAAAGCAACGATATATCCCCTAAAAATATATATTCCCACTTCTATTAAATTGTTACCCACCACAAGAAACGGGGTTTACCCCACAAATAATCATACTGTCTTGTGTCTGTCCACCTATTTCTAAAGGGAGAGGTCAGACATGTGGTAGTGTAATATGACTAGGCTCACCTCCTCAGCCATCTGCAGCAGGGCCTGGTTATTGGTCTCCCACTTGGTACGCCACAATGTTGTCTCCTTTTCTAATTTCTTGATCTTCTTGGTCATCTGCGGACAAAACAGGAATTTAGGGCAAAAACAAAAAAAAGGGCAGAGAACAAGTCATTGGTGAGACAATGGCACTTCAAGGTATAGGTCCACCACTTTTGTCTTTTATCTCAATACTGTAAATGGGAACTGAAAAGTCACCTTCTCCATTTCCTGCCTGAATGTGGTAAACACCTCATTGCTCTTTGCAAGAGTGGTCTGAAATTCTTCAAACTTGTCCATGTAGAGAGAAAGCTGAAAAACAGACAGACCGATCATTTAGCAGGAGAGGAAGTCAATGACCAAGATGAGTACACTCATTTTAACAGGTACAAAACCGATTTAGATTGATGTAATCATCAGGGAATTGCCTCGAAAAATACTGTATGTTTGTTTTTCAGAAATGAATAGCATTTACTACACAGTCTGCAACAAGTTGATGGTGGGTATTTTTTTTCAAAGATGAGTTGAGCACCCCCAAATTCTCCCCAACCTTGTGTTTTCTCAAAGAATACCTGTTGTTTGAGCTGGCACTCTTGCTCCTTCATAAGTTCACACTTATGTCTTGACTCTGTGGCCTCCTTCAAAAGCTGGACAAAAGAATGGGGATTATGGTTGAAATGTGTGACCTTCGCATAAATGCTATCAAACAGTTCTAATCTTGATGCAGTTCTGGTTGAGTTTTATAATCAAAACAGTAAAGAAAACTAAAAAACTGAAACTGAACCCTCACACTGTCCTTTTGGCCACAGACTTATAGTACGGGGTTATTAATACGGGACTCACAAACTCTCTCTCTCTGTGGTGCTTTTCTTCCACCTCCCTCATCAGCTCGGTGGTCCTCAGCAGCTTGGCGTCCACCAGCTGCTGCTGCAGCTCTTTGTGCTTGAACACTTTGTCAATGTGCTGGAGAAGACATGAAAAAGCCTGTCAGGAAATTCTATACAACCACAGAGAACAGAACCTGCATTACACTTCATTTAAATGTTTAACTGATGTGTTTTACGTTTCCCAGGACGTTGTGATGCCAGCGTGGGCTTCACCCAAGTTTACAAGGCGCTCCAGCAGAACCAGTTCACCACACCCAGCCTCACCTCCTCCCTCAGCTCATACTGCTCAATGAGCTTCTTCAGCTTCTCCGCCAGCTCCATATTCTCCTGCTGCAGCTTGCCGTTGTGCACGTTGTGCTGTTCCATCTGCACCTCGATCTCGTTGAGCGTCATCTGGAAATGCAACATGGCCTCCTTGCGTTGCTCATCATACTCCCTAGACCTTTGGTTGTTCTCTTCCTGTGTGGGGAAACGGAAGATGGAGAACCAAGAACCTGGAGCTACAACTACTCCCACAGAAGCACGGCGCTATCGTCGCTACTACCTTCAGGTTCTTATTGTGGCGCTGCAGCTCCCGGCACAGGCTCTCCAGTTTGCTGCGAGCCAAGATCGCCTTGCTGTGCTCGCTTTGCAGGTGGATCTTCTCCTTGACAATCTGAGACTGCTTCTTCTGCAGCACCTTCATCTGCTTCTGCATGCTGCGGCTCTCCTCCAGCTGTCAGGAAACAGCGGTCACTGAAGTAACTGCCAGCATGCCGGTTAATAGTGTGTGCAGCCTAACTGTGTGCAGGCATGGTGTTAAAATAAACTATTCAACAAACCTGCATGTTAACCATAGTTTAAAAAAAAATCATATTAGGAAAAAGTTACGCAATAATACTATTCTCTCTCTATATATATATATATATATATATATATATATATGGAAAGGACTGACAACAAGAGGGGACAAAAAACCGTTTCAGTAGGCAGAGATGAAAATGGATTAAACCGATTTACTTAAAATGGTCCCCAACTGCCCATGTTGAAAATTCCTTCTTATTCCAACAATCAATATTAAACTAATCAGAGAGCACCTGCTATCAAGTTCTCACCAAATCTGCATATTTCTTGCACAAGGCTGCCAACTTCTCCTCAGGGGTGCTTAGTGTGTTGAGTGCTTGCATCAATAATAGAACTTCTTTCCCTAGCACAAAATAAGAGAAACAAACGGTTAGTTGTTGGGATTTCGTAGGGACTTGGAGAGAACCAGTTTGTAGAGCAGGGTGTTGCTCCTACAAATGTCAGGTTAGCCGTCTTCATTTCAGACCAGTCTCTCTTTCTGCTTTGCAGCGTTTTTTATTGACAAAAGACAGACCCGGTCAATGTGATCCCTGTTTATTCTGCCTATCCACCCACCTGCAGCCAAGCTACTTGACCCGAATGGACCAAACCATATGCTGTGACCTCCAACACCGTAAACCAAAGATTAATTACGAAAATAAAATACAAAAACAAAAATATGTAGACAGAATTTAATTTTATTACCAAAATAATTCCAATCCATACACCATGCAATGAGTCGCATGGCAGCCTCCAAATACATGCGGAAATAACGAGCTCGTGAAATATTCCAAACGTTTGAATAAATGGCTATAGTTCATGCGCGCACTTGGCTTTCAGTGCATGAAGTCGTAATGGAATTTGACCGTGTAGCAGAAACGGTTACTTGAGGTTTTCTGACTTACCAAGGCCCTTTTTGTCCTTGCTCTTCTCGACTTCAGGGTCCAGCTCGCCATCGGGAGGATCGAGTCTGCAGTCCTCGCGCCCGGGGGTCTCCCCCCTGGACTCCTCGCTGCAGCAGGCGATATTAAGTTCGCCGAGTCCTTCTAACTCATCTTTACATGGGCTTTCCAGATTGGGAAGAGAGCCACCACAACCGACAAGCCCCCGTGTCGCTACCTGCATCGCACATACCCCTTCTGCCTCCATAATACTGCTTCCAAACTGGCCAAGAAGGAAAACAGAGAACAACTTAATAAAAAGTACACGTACACACACCTCTTTGTTGGTTCGCCGTTTTGTATGTTGTAAATGTACTTTCGCTTGTATTACCCCTAAACTAGCTTTATACATACGGGACATTTTTAATCAAAATATCAAATTATTAAATAACATGCGTAGGTCTTTCTTTGGCAGTCAACTCAAAACCAAAACAAGTTTTGGGTAAATTTGATTTTAAAGCAACATATATTCACTGCATAAACACCCAGTTTCTTCACAAAGCGGGTAACACTTAAGAAGGTTTGCGACGTTTACCACGTGTTTCTACTGCAGCAACACCGCGTACACATGGTTTGGTCGCCAATATTCTACGAAATAACAACATAGCTAGTTGTTTCACTAAAATTAGCAACGAATGGAGGGTATTGGCAGACGAGATTAAAAATAAAAAACGCGTTTAAAACTAACCAACGTTATGGTTTACCACTCACATTGTAGGCTAACATTACTGTCTTGTGTTTAAAATTGATAGCCCGACGCTATAGATAATTTCTTAAAATTAACTGTTGGTTTAATAGGTAGCGTACTCAATCAAGTTACTCTGAATAACGATATGGTGCAAAAAATGTCTTAACTGGTCATTAAGTCAAATTAACAGAGAGACTCGTTACGGGTTTACCAACTTGCCCGTTATGCATATGCTCTTGCGCCAATTCTAGCTACACCAGTAAGCAGTATACCACTACGGTAACTAGGGGTAAACCGTAAACTAGTTCGGCGTAGTTTAAAAAAAATTTTTATAAACATGTCCAGGGCAATACTAAACTGTTAATCTGCAATTGGTAATAATTTTATAGTTTAATCGGCAACTCAAAATAACCAATTTCAAAACAAGAATTCTGCAAGCTACATTTGCTTAGACGTAATGTCACTTCTTCCGATTTAACTAATTAACTACATCTAGTCCTAATGCAAAACAAAAATAACAGCATTGGACTGACAGCTAAAAGGCAAGCAGATTTAATTTAAGAGCGAACCTATCGCCGGCAACCTGTATTGTGTCCCAGTTAGCAAGCTAGAACGTAGAAGCAGATTTAGTTCGACTAAGTTAGCAATTTATTATCAGTCGCACTGACTTGTCCTAACTGAGATGGTTATATTATCTTATGGGTTTCCAACTATTATTACATTAGAAATATATGTATACAGTAAATGAGCGCCGGTTTTCTACAACGATAAACACAAAATGTAGCCTCTTGATAAAAATTGTGTGTTTTTTTTCTAGACAAAGTTTGCTAAAATACGTATAGTCAGCGACCAGCAGAATAATTATGTTAGCTAATTTGTCACACCACACAAAATACCTAGCTAGTTATCAAGCTTCAATACAGCGTGAGTATCGCTCGCTTGGTAGCTAGCTAACAACCTGCTGTGTGGATAATCTAATACGCCTTCTACATTTCCTGGTTTAAACACGTATTTCGTGTAAAATCCCCGCTTTCTAGTTACTGGGCATTAAAGAGTAAACGTTTATTTACTACGGAATAACACATTAAGCTACATTAACACACTGAAGCAACATAACGACCCTTACCTGGATGTTTTCAGTGTTTAAATCGACCCTAGCATCTGACTGTGTCGCCATGTTGTGACGACATAAAAAATGGAAAAGAAACAGTACTCGGCATAAGGGAGGGAGTTTAAAACTTTAACAAGAGAGCCGAGCAATAAATAGATATTATTTTCTTAACGGTATTAACATGTTGCAATATTTAAAGGCTAAATGTTTTTCCGTCACTGTTGTAACAGGCAACTTATTTGCGCACAAACAGATACTACTTATGTTATAGACGATTACTGTGATACCACACGATCTTCGTCTCAGTGTACGAGAGCTCAATTAGAGTAAAAATCATATTGTTGGATACCTGTTTTCTAATACGACTTAGTATTAGAAAACAGTGGCCTATTCAGTAATAACCTATTCATTCTTAATCGAAATAGCCGAAATTGTGTTGCTTTATTTACACCAGCCAATTCCGATAACGTTATTTATAAAATTTGATGTAATAAACAACGGTCCTCATATTCTGATTTTTATTCTGCTTTCTGCATTATTTCTGGCTTGTAAGTCACGTTGCCATAGTTTCCAAACGTATTTGTAACTAAAACTTCATTCTGTTTTTTAACAAATCTGAGCAGGTATTTTAGTGGGTGTCTTAACATGGTGAAAGGTATTTAAACAGTGGATATTTAATTTTGTCTTCAAGATTTTAAAGCCATTTTAAATTAGGTTTAGAAAAGCTTTGCCATTTTTTAAACCCCCAAAATATGCAAACTTATAAAGTAATGTTCAGGTAGACCTAAAAGGACTTCAGTTAAATCATATATTTATATTAAAAACATTTAGGAATGCTCAAGAAACGCAGTTACTGAAAGTGTTCCTGCGTGTAACTGACTTCGCCAAATAAAATACAAATGTAAAAGACAGATACATGTCTACGGGACAAGTTGTGTGGGCTCCAAGTCCAACCAAGCGCCCTGGTAAAAACTTTAAGTAATAATAAAATAGTATTAAAATAAATAGTATAAAAAATAATTTTTTTCTGTACCTGTAAAGTTTGGATTGAACGTATATCTTCCTCTGGCAAAATTCTGAATAGCTGTTTTGATTATATTAAATCTATCGTTTACTTTTATTTTATACATCGTTGGTGCTTCAGAAGCAGAGAAGGTGTATTCTGTACTTTTTACATGACTAGATATTCTTTTATGATTTTATATTTTTAAATAGCCACAGATATTTCGATAAACAATAATATATTGTGGACCTGACACTAACACCGTAATAATACACTGTAAAATATATGCATGTCGGTAAGTATTTGTGGAATAGCAAACAGAATACGTACAGAAACAGAAACGTATAAAATTAATTAGCAATTAGAAAGTACGCCGAAAGTACGCATTTTACCATTCTTTCATTTTGAAAAAGTAATGAAAGAACTAAAATCATTTCATTTAAAGGAATAAAAGCAAATATGTTTAACGTAAATGCATGACATAGCTCTTTATGACCTTCAGTTTCTTACTTTGCTATTGCAATTATTATATTTTACACCTGTTTTTTTAATGATAAAGTATAATTGAAGTATTTCAGTAGAAGACTTATAAAGACAATGGGAGCTTTCAATGCCACAGGGTATTCAAGAGGTAAAGGAAATATGTAAAAAAAAAACAGAAAAGGCAGAATAATCAATGACCTTCTGCAATGAAAAAGCAAAATATTTATTAAAGACAAAGTGAATATTCATATCAGAACAAGATTAACTACTTTCTGAGCAACATAGAAATAAAACAAATACTCCACATTGTAACAGTATTCTGGGTTTACTATGTATATTCATACAGAATACACGATTAAATATGAAATGAATAACACAGGAAACCCCAAAAATATAGTCTTACCTAAAATCAGCACCCCCACCAACATTGACAAATTTCAACATTGTAAAATTAGTATTATTGTATACAGCTAAACTCGACCGTTATATGTACAGCATAGTTATATCCTTTATAACATAAGCACGGTTATAAGGTGCACAGCAAAACTGCCAGTGTTAAATTAACACTGTCAGTGTTTATATGAGTCACGGTCAGACCATTTGGATCCATATAAAACACAGACAGTATTGATTTAACACTGATTTTTGTTGTGTGATCTCAAAATCAGTACATATTTTTAAATATCAATTCCCGTTTAAAGCTTACTTAAATCTGACTATGGGATACTTTGCCATTATGCTCCGATTTTGGTATTTCTGGTATCCAACCTCAATTCCTTGTTCGTGTTCTTTCTTCCCACTTTACATAACCGTTCTTAATGGTGCTTTTTTTTAAGTACCCATTTTCTTCTACTCATAAAAGAAAATGCTGTTAAATGATGTTATGTAAAGTGTTAAACAGATTCCCAAAGTTATGATTAGTCCCAGCCTAAATGTGTTTCATGATATCTGAAAATTCACCTTTAGAATGTTTTCATCAAATACATTTAAGTTTATTAGGTACTTCAATAATATTTCACCATTTCATAAAAATAAAAAAAGAAATCTTCTGGCTTGGAAGCCGAGATGCTGGAGAGTTTCGAAATACACGGTCTAAAAGCAACAGCTAGTCTGAGAAAAGCTCCTCGCACGAGTCCCGCATCTGGTCCTTCACGGCGTTTTCATTCAGTGTTTCCAAGACGGAACCATCCCCAGCGTGTCTAACTTTCGGACTTGAGCATCTCCTCGATCTCTCTGTCCCAGTTGTCGTCTTTGTTCTGGGACTCTTCGGCCACCACTTCGTAATCCTGTAGCTCCTGCTGCAGCTCCTTCTCCCAATCAGCCGTCTCTTCTGCATCAAACAACCCCCGAACATTCAGATCTCTCCCACCAGGACAAGCCATGCAAGACTAAGGAATTGTTCCACTTAACTTTGCCCACGGCTAACCCTATTAACATTCCACACATGGAACTTCTGCAGCTTTTATATGTGTGTCTTCAGTTGTCTATAGTAGGTGTCCCAAGGTAAAAAAAAAAAAACGGGGTATATTATATATTAGCTTATGCTTGGGGACACTAGGGCTCTAATTAATGGTGGTCAAAGGTACTCTCTGCTCCAAGACTCACCCTCAACGGGGGAGCCCTCCTCCTTCTTGTCCAACACTAGCTGCTCCATCTCCTTGCGTAGGTCATCCTGATTGATATTGCAGGAGTCAAAAGCATCGCTCACAAACTCGGATACACCAGGGCTAGTGGAGATCTCTTCTTCATCCTACAGACGAGAAATAAGTGCCTGCATTAAAATATTTAAACATATGTATTGATTTAACCCAACATTGAATATGGAAACAATATTACTAACATTTGTGGAAATAACCCCCACTCACAATGGCATTGCTATTCATTCGCCGAGCATGTTCTTCTCCTTACCCAACGTACATAGCCTAAAATAGCTTTCGGCTGGGTATATCCCAAAACAATACCGATTATTTCACATTCTCAAGGGTAACAAAAGTTGTCCTGAAGGTGGTGGTTGTCCCTGAAACCATAACCTATGGTTGGAAGCTTAGTATTGTAGCTAATGCACCGATTGCTGTAACTCAAAACTGAAGAAGTTCATTATAATTCAGTGACAATGGAACAGGTAGAATTGCATCTCCTTTTTTTTGACATAAGGCATTAGTAAATAGCATAGTAAAATTACACAAATAACTACCAAATCTTTCAGATAAAACAGATACCCACAGAAGCTTCACCTACACTGGCTTTAATTATAATACAGTTATCAAAGGCACAGTCACCACCAGCAATCAAGTAATTTACTTTTACCTCATTAGGCTTTGGTTTGGTGTTGATGGTCGTAGGAGGGGTTTTCGGTCTGATGTGTTCTGCATGACAGGTTACAAAACAAATTTAAAACATTTCTTCATTCTACTTTAAAAAAAAAAAAGAACTATGTAATGATTAGGATCTCTAGATTAAATAAATTACCCATTTGTGAATTCATTAATCTACTCAGGTGAATATTCCATGTCAGGACGGACGGACGGACGGACACACACACACACACACTCAGTGGCAGGTTTATTAGATACACCTACAATCCTACACAGTAGTATCTGTTCTATTGACTGTTAGAAAGGGCAAAACAAGTGACTTAAGCGACTTTGAGTGACTATGAACGGTGATGCAAGGCACAGTTCCAGCCTCTCAGTAACGGCCGCCCTCCTTGGCTTTTCACACACAACAGTGTCCAATATTTACAGAGAATGGTGTGACAAAAAATACATATATATTTTTGTCACACCATTCTCTGAAAAAAAAGTATCTGAACTTTGTCGCTGACCAGGTGCATCCCATCATGACACAGTTTACCCATCGTCATGGGTAGAACCCCATTAGGATGAGGCTAATTATAAAAGGCCATTTGGTGTGGACTACATTCCCTGCGAATTCATTTTAGGACTTCTGATTCCCTTTAAGAAGACCAGTTTGCCACCTGCAAGGTTTCCGGCATCAGAAGTGCTGCTCTTCTCCTCCTCTTTCTTCTCAGCAGCTTGTTGCTGCGCTGCCAGGGCTGTCAGTTGTGCAGATTGCTTGATGAGGGAAACGCGGTAGAAGTAATTCCTCCAGAAGACATCCTCCTTGACACTGAAATGATCAGCCACTTAGACGTTATCACAAGCATTGCACAACTCTACAAGTGGTATTATTATCATCATTATTATTACTACACATATAATAGTAACTAAAAGCAAAAGGAAAGTAGCAGTTTCAAAACAATACTTTACAGCTCACATATACAACGGCTTTCGGGGACCAAGGGCCATTATGTCTGCAGTCATCCCACCAAATAATAGGAGCAGTCACACACAAATGCTCACTGTTTGGGGACCAGGTCAAAACGCATCCTGTTGAGAAGCTCGTCTTCCTGCAGCATCACCAAGGCCACGGGGTACATCTGCTCAAAATCAAAGTGGAACTGCACCCCAGCAGGTGGGTCCCGAAGAAAGTTCCTCCTGTCCTAAAATAAAAAAAGGTCAACCCCAGTCAACACAAGAGAACTGGAATATCGGGCTGACAGTGCTCCCAAAACATACTTTTACTCAGGAAAGCAATCGCCGTTCTTTACTTACTAAAAGTATGTTTCAGTAGCACACAGTCAGGCTTAGCCTATTATAATCCATATTAATTTAGCTTTAACTAAACAATTAAAGAAGCAACTTTTTTTAAAAGTAGACCAACACTTAGAGATGAAAACTGGGACCCTTTGTAAAGAATGTATCTATCATTACTCACTGCCGATAATGCCAAGATCTGTTGCTGTATAGTCTCTTCCTCATTGTAGCCAACCCAAGGTGGCACAGCAGCATCTAGAAAATACAAAATTAACAAATCAGAGCATTTTACAAAATATGCCTTAAAAGTTTATATTGTGACTTATCATGCCATGTGTGCATAAATGGTCTGTAAAGTTACCTGTCTTTTTTGCATTCTTTTGGTGGACAAATTTTTCCTGTTCTTTTTGAAAATCTCCCAAAATCGTCTGGAAAGAAGAATAAACTCAGGAACTGGCAGCTCAAAAGTACGTATCCTTGAAAAGAAGCCTCGCATATATATTTTTATAATCTATAAAATGTGTTTTGTTTAACAGTTACACCAAACATAGTAAACCGTTTTCACTCGTGTGTACAGCAGGACTAAAAACCATCTCTTAATCTCTTAGGACAATATGACTGAAAATAAATGGCGCACCTTATCAATGATGCCATCAATTTTCCCCTCTTCCACACTTTTCTTGAGGGTCTGTGCCGTCTCTGCCACTGACTCAGATATCTTCTTCGTGGCGCTGCTAGCGAAGTTGTACAAGTACCCTATTCATAAGAATTCAAAGTCTTGGACATGCCAGTACTGATAATGACTTAAAATGTAACTGTTGTTGCCAACCACATTAGGCTTCAAATGCGTGAGCATGACGTTTCTTTTGTTCATTCTGCTCTAAAAACCATATATCCTTGATCGATTCTTGTGTTCATTTGTACAATTTTTGTAGTTACGTTAAGTCTAGGAGAATAATTAACTTAATTTGAAAGTTTTCGATTATTTCATGCATAAGCAAAAATCACACAACCAAGTTATGACGTTTAACCCAGATATCAGGGTCTGGAATCCAACCATCCACGAGAATTTATTAGTTCGAAAAACAACAAAAAGTAGTACCCATCAACCAATAGCTAATTTACACTAAAATGGGTTAGCAATCGTGAACCAGATAACTACGTAACTGAGTTAAACTTACCACTGAGACCCTTCGCCTGTTGAAAAAGCTGTTGGGAAGAATCGCCCTCATTTTCCTCTCCTTCGCCCTCAGCTCTTTCTCCCACGGCCGCCTGTTTGTTTTCCTTGTTTATTTGCTCTTCGGCTGTCTTCCCTTCTCCAACAACCACATATTGACTCTCTTTTCCACCTGGCTCTGTATCCGTGGGGTTTTCTAATCCTAGCCACGTCCCCCATCCTTTAAACATTTTTATTACCAGGAATATCCGCTATATTATTTAAACACAATCGCAGTATTTACGCTAATATCTGTACATGAACCCTGAACGTCATCAGGAAGTACAGTGGACGCGTTATTACGCTTACTTCCGCGTTTGTAGCCCTGACTCTTTCAAAATGTCGAAGACATTTGGACCGTTCCCCGACCCGTACAAAGACACATTTGCTGATTCGATTGCCATGGAAACGGGTTAGCTAGGGTTATTGAAAGACCTATGCATTTCAAGGTGGCCGGAAAATACACAGTGAGGAACACGTTGCAAAAGGTAGATCAGTGTTTAAACAAATAGTAACTTTATTTTTTAATAAGCACACTTAGAAATGTTATAAATATAGTATATGTTTTTAGTAAAAAAGTAGTGTCCTATGGGGAAATAGCCAGACTTCTGAAACATCGGTCTCGAAATTCAAATGGCAATTTTGGTTTAGTTTTTGATGTGTATGTACCGTTGAGATGCAGACACTATTGCTACATAGAAGGGATTGTGGTGGATTTTCCCGTTGCCGTTAAAATTAAATTATTTACTTTCAACCGTTTAGTTTTAAGGACCTACCTTAGGACCTAAAAACAAGTAATCCATATTTACATAACAATGCGGTGTAACAAATAGTCCATGTACACAACAGATGGATAATACTAATCATTCGCACAGTGTACTGTTATTACTGAACGTGCGTTCTGTTTTCCTGGATTTCACTTTTATACGTGGTTGTTCATGAGAAATACAGTTGATAAATTTCAAACTGATGCAAATGTGTTTTCCTTCTATGGCTCGTAATGGGATTTTTTTACAAATGGTTGCCCATACATTAGATGATTGAACATTAAATTAAATTAAAGCTCACACTGAAAATGGCATGGAAGGCGCGCAAAATTCACCTTGCGAGTGATTTTTAACCAGACTTTGAAATATTCACAATAAGCACAACACAGCTACGCTGCAATATGTTGAATTACATCAAATTGTATTTTGGTGTGCTATTGCAAGGTAAATGCAGGTAAACAAAGGTTTAACTGAAGCTGAAAAAATCGACTGCGGAACAAGAAGGGGTTCTTCACTGATGCAGTTGAACTCACATAAATTTAAATAAAATTAGGGTTGTTTTGACGTAGTTTACAGCGTTTGAGCAGGTGAAACTAGGACAGTAGCGTAGTTTATTTATTTATATACAATTGTGTGAAACTGGGTAGAAGGATTCTAATTAATATAAATAAATAGACACCTTTTTATTATTTGTCATAAGTGAAAGATTGTTGCATGAGAAAATAACCAAGAATACCAACGAAAACGTGTATTTTCCCAGAAGCAACACTAGAGGGCATGCAAGCGATTTCCAGATCAAATGGCTCCGTGATGAGCTCGCGACATTCCCACTGTGGTTACAGGTAGTTCTTTTCGCGCCTCTGCTGGTCAATTCAGGTAGCTGTCTTTGTACAAGGCTGGATTTTGGGAAGGAGTCGTTCGAGCTCGCTCACACTTCCTATTGCTTTTATTATGGGCGTGAAAATGTCAGTGTTATGTCAAAAAAATATTATATTATTTTAGAGATGCACGTTTGGAAAGGAGTTTTAGGAAATTATAGCTTTAGCTAGCTAAACCATCTTGAGAAACGTCAATGATTATGAGGAAACCCTATTCCGCCTGTTGATACAAAAGATTGTGGAAAGAGGAGATCGTCTCTGTTCTGGGAGGAAGTATTTTACCATTGGATCCAAGGGATGACTGATACTGGATGCATTTGGATTTTTTAAGTGAGCCGGTCCGGGGGATATTTGGGGTAAATTTGAACTGCATTAAATATTGTAATTGAAGAATGGCTACGACTAGGCGTGAAAAACTTAGCTGGGCTAGCTGTTAGTACTCGTAAACTACGGATCTTAGTTAGCTTGCTTTAGCAGATCGTAAAGATAAAACACGGCCTAATTGTTGGATAAATTCTCTGGGTCACATTAATAACTATCGAGAGAAAACGTGGTTCTTATTCAAAACTGTATGTGGCAATGAAACTTGAGACTACGAACCACATTTGTTAACCAAAGAGAGAGATACAAGACTATTTACGCTTGTGAGCCTACGATATGTGTTACTTAATTCGCTTATTAAGAGCCTTACTCTCGAGTGTAGACAGGTGTTAACGCTATATTAGTTCAGCAAAATCACTTTTGCGCAGAGCTTTGCCATTTTTCTTACGCCAGAATCTAATCGGCGAACCGGGATTCAATAGAATTTTGTTTCTTTTCCCTTCTTTTCGTTGACATCTAGACATTTCTGACAGGGGGGGAACTACCCTGAGACACCATGGACACCGTTGACCATAGAACTAACCCCAGAATTCCCGGGAGAGAACATAGACCAATTCAAGCAGTTCTTCACCAAGAAGTGGAAATATTGGGTACTTTGGAGCAGAGGGTCGGAGATGGCGAGGGATGGAGTCTGGTGGATGTTCTCCTCACAGGCGGGGCGCCATGGGGATTTACTCTGAGGGGAGGTAGAGAGCACCAAGAACCTCTTCTTATAACAAAGGTAAATAATCACCCCTGCGTCATCGCTGAGACACACTCACGAAGTCCGATCAGCAGAAATGAAGGGAGCGGGTTAATGAACCAGGTAACCAAATTGCAAAACCCACAAGTGTGTGTCTTAAGTGTATTGTTTGTGTTCTGGTGATTTTTCAATTGCCCTCACAGTGACATCAACATTAGAATTGTAATTAGGTGAATGTTTTATAAGTTTATATAAACTGCTTATGTATCAGTACTTTCTCTCGCTATTTGCTCCAAGAAATTGCCGTATTGGAAAAATAGTCTGAATTCAGATCAGATCCTGATATAAATTTTATGTAACAAAAATATTCATAATTAATAGCCCCTCTTCCTCCATCCACATATTCATTCTTAAAAAATAAATAGCTTGGCTTAGTTTTACACAATTATCAAATCTAAACTTACCTTCATTTCAGTAATATTTAGTTATATTATCTGCAGATTAGAAATCCTTGACAGATAAGCATGTGAGGGATGACGTTATTGTGTGTATCAACCTGATATGTTATATCAGCATTGGATTACACTATTGTCTGCTAAATTCACCTCCTTCAGTATCGTGTGTCAGTGCTATAGCTGAATGATTTAGGCATCTAGTATGAATGCTATCTTGAAATGACCAGTGACAGTGTTTATCATACAAAGGTATGACTCAAATTTTCCCTTAAAGAAGTTGACGACTATCAATGTTAGTTAATATAATTTAAAGTTCAGATCTTTCTTGGTTTAATTTACAAAAACAAAAAAATAGTTTTAGCCTACGTGTGACGTGCAGCCACACCAATGCCACTATATATCGGAAAGGGCTCTACAAGCAATGATGTAATCATTTTCAAAATATTATCTTATTTAGAGTAAACGGGAATGCCGATTTATTCCAGCTTTTTCTAAATACAAGGTTTATCTGATGCATATATGGAAAAGTTTTCTAAAGAGGGACACCGGACAATGGACACAGTAGTAGATTCTACCTGTTAATGTCCATTGCTGAAAACCTGAGAAAGATTGGTGTGGAAAGAGTCAACTGGACAAATTAGATTTATGTATCCATAATTGCAACAAAAAAAAAAATGTCGTTTAACTTTAGTGGAAAAGGGGGAAATATTTATTATGCGAGACACCTCAAATCACCTTTCAATCGGTTTCTTGAATTTATTTTCTTTCCTTAAGGCAGTCGGACACTCGTAGGTAAATCATTCTACATTTGCCCAAGAGGAACTTTGCCTATCTGAGTGTGTTCACTTAAGAGAGCTGCAGATGCGCGTGCTTCCTATGGTTGGTCTTGTGCGGAACAGGATTTCCAAGCCCCACCTCCCCCCACTGTCATCTACAGCCAATTTTTCTATGGTGTTATAAGATTTGGCCTTGCATGTAAGGCTGGGTGTGAGGTGGAAGCGTGCTTAACCTGTCTGATAAAACCCAAACTAAAAGCAACACCTATCCGTTAATAGCAAATATTACAAACAATGTGTAAGCTTTAACTTACTACGACACCACGTGTACTATACCGCAGAGGTGGAACAAAACGTATGATGCTCTGCAAAATCGAGTTTCATACAGTGGAAAAATGTTGTGTTTCTCTGGGTTTTACTTGAAAACGGTACGCTTGCCTTTACCCCAAACATATCGGCGTGCTTCGGTGAACATGGAGCCGTAAAAAAAGAACGGGGGCGGTATAAATGTGTAACGTACTTTAATGGCTAATCGTGACCTTGAGCTCCCTGTCTACCTATTCCGCCCGAGGTCTGGTTCCAGGTCAGGCGCAGGGCAGTGAGAGTGCATCGTGGTTATGTGGCAGGTACCCTGCAACGCTCCAGTGTGAATCCCCTGAGAAACGAAGGAGTTGGAGCAGAAGTGCTGCAACGGGGAACAGAAGCGGAGTAAAGCCCCTGTGAAGGCCTGTTAATGATCAGCGCTGGTTTATACCGGGTGGAGGGGAAGCTCCTCTTTGCCTGTTCTGCTTGTTTCATATGTCCTCTTCATATTGACCTAACTGAATACAAAGTCCAGCTCTTAACAAACAGAGCCGGACATGCCTCCCTGGAACCTGAGAGAAGCTGGAACCTTTTCGCATTTCACAAACTGTCGGGGACATGTGACAAACGCCCCCGGCGATTCCTGCCAGTGTAAGGCGTCTTAACAAGCCGAGAGCATAACTGAACAGAAGCCTTGTGGGGGGGGGCTTGTGCTGAGACTTCTGGTCCGTTGTTGCTTTTGGCTGGGCCAGTGCCCCCCAGGACCACAGGAACTGGCCTCAATACCTCCAGTGGATTCAGTCACGGCTTGTTGGTTGGTGAAACGAGTCCCTTTTAATCTTACACTGCTGTAAGTATTCATTGCTGTATCGGTCTGACAGTTTGATTCTCCTTGAACTTGATTGGTCACATGTGTATTATGGCAGGTTCCGTTCTAGCAGTTTTATTTCAGGGTGGTTAACAGACTTGGTACCTTACCAAGGAATTCCAAGAACGGGGCTTGAACAATCAGGAATGAAAACTTTAACTGAGAGGTGCTTTTTCAGCCTTTTCTCTGGATAAATCTTTGAAGATTAAAAGTTGCAATGTATTGCAAAAGGCGAGTAAGAAGGATTTGGAAATGAGTAACTTCCTACTACTCCAACTCTTTACCGTGTGCTGGCAACTCTCAAGTCACTGTACATTGGACAGGTTGCTCACCAATCCTTCATGCTGCCTTATTGTCCCTGTTATACTCTTCATATGATCCTCAGGAAGCAGAGTGGTTGTCGGTAGATATAGTGGGAACGGGCGGCAGCTGATGTAGTGGTTTAGGTGACGGGCTTGTAACCAGAAGGTTGCTGGTTTAAGTCCCACCCCAGCTGCTGTACCATTGAGCCAGGTACTTAACCTGAAGTGCTTCAGTAAAAATATCCAGCTTTACTAGTCAATGTAGAAATTGTAAATTGTGTAAGTCGCGCTAAGAAACTAAATGGTAAACTGTAACAGTGTATCCAGTAAAAAAAAAATTGGAAGGACTGCAGTTGACTGTTAAGTTTTAGTTATGCCTGTTCCCTCTTGGCTATCCGTTTGTGTCGTTCTGAGCCAGGCATTTTCAAAGGTATGAGAAATGTGGTTTATGTGGTAGAAATCTGGGACAGGACATCCTGTCATTTGATGTTGGCTGAGGTTTGTTTGCTAGTGATGACGGTTTTCTTCTGATTTTGTGGAACATTATGCTCTCAGAGAGTATACATCTGCTTCCAGTGAGTGTAGTACGTGTGCTCCCAGTTTGTTTAGTATGCGTGCTCCCAGTGAGTGAGTCAGAGCCGGGGTGGCCCTATACGCTCACTACGCAAGTTGTGTAGGGCTCCGTTAATTACGCAACGGCCCCGCCTCACCCTCGCAAATGGTTTACATGGCTCGCGGGTCAGGTAGTAGGGCCCCTTAGCAGAATTTTGCTTAGGGCCCCAGGGAGGTTAGGACCGGTTCTGGAGTGAGTGAGTGTAGTACTTGTGCTTCCATTGAGTGAGTGAGTGAGTGAGTGAGTGAGTGAGTGTAGTATGTGTGCTCCCAGTGAGTGAGTGTAGTATGTGAGTGAGTGAGTGTAGTATGTGTGCTCCCAGTGATTGAGTGAGTGAGTGAGTGTAGTATGTGTGCTCCCAGTGAGTGAGTGTAGTATGTGAGTGAGTGAGTGTAGTGAGTGAGTGTAGTATGTGTGCTCCGAGTGAGTGTAGTATGTGAGTGAGTGAGTGTAGTATGTGTGCTCCCAGTGAGTGAGTGAGTGAGTGAATGAGTGTAGTATGTGTGCTCCCAGTGAGTGAGTGTGTGTGTGTGTGTAGTATGTGTGCTCCCAGTGAATGAGCGAGTGAGTGAGTGTAGTATGTGTGCTCCCGGTGTATGTGAGTGTAGTATGTGTGCTCCCAGTGAATGAGTGAGTGTCTGTAGTATGTGTGCTCCCAGTGAATGAGCGAGTGAGTGAGTTTAGTACGTGTGCTCCCAGTGAGTGAGTGAGTGTAGTACGTGTGCTCCCAGTGAGTGAGTGAGTGTAGTACGTGTGCT
>JAOYSI010001019.1:34163-51005 GCA_025775065.1 Hiodon alosoides
AGTGAGTGAGTGAGTGAGTGTAGTACGTGTGCTCCCAGTGAGTGAGTGAGTGTAGTACGTGTGCTCCCAGTGAGTGAATGAGTGTAGTATGTATGCTCCCAGTGAGTGAGTGAGTGTAGTACGTGTGCTCCCAGTGAGTGAGTGAGTGAGTGAGTATAGTGTGAGTGAGTGAGTGAGTGAGTGAGTGAGTAAAGTATGTGTGCTCCCAGTGAGTGAGTGAGTGTAGTATGTGTGCTCCCAGTGAGTGAGTGAGTGTAGTACGTGTGCTCCCAGTGAATGAGCGAGTGAGTGAGTGTAGTACGTGTGCTCCCAGTTAGTGAGTGAGTGTAGTACGTGTGCTCCCAGTGAGTGAGTGAGTGTAGTACGTGTGTTCCCAGTGAGTGAGTGAGTGTAGTACGTGTGCTCCCAGTGAGTGAGTGAGTGTAGTACGTGTGCTCCTAGTGAGTGAGTGAGTGTAGTACGTGTGCTCCCAGTGAGTGAGTGAGTGTAGTATGTATGCTCCCAGTGAGTGTGTGTAGTATGTGTGCACCAAGGTGTTATTTATCAAAAACATGTCAAAGCTTTCCTTTACACCCCCACTGAGCTGCAATTCTGCGAAGTTTTCAAGGTTCCAGCAAGACGCTGACTCAGTTTAGATTTCCACTACCATATTTCACAACTGTGTGCCTTAATGAGGGAGTTTGTTTTAGCCATACTAGGTGTTGTTTACAAGGCTCTGCAGGGTCCACATAAAGGGTCCATTTTTTTCCCTTCCAAAATCCCACGAGAAGTAGCTATCAGAGCATGTTCTATCAGAGTTAGCCTTCTGTGCTATGAATTCACCTTCCCCACTTTACTTGCTTGTGAAAAAAATGTGAAGAGGCAAATACCCCAGGCCCTCCGTGGCTGTCCGCCCTCTGGCCAGGTAAGTGTCGCGGCCCTTAGCAGACCCCGTCTCCGGATAAACGTCTCCATGAGTGGAAGGAAAGCAGGAGAGCCGGCCCCCGAGACGGCGTGCCGGATTCTCCAGAGCTACCGAATTATTCCTGACATCCCGGAGACCGTTTGGAAAGGCACGATGCCCCATCTGGGATAAATTTAGCTGGGATTAGAGCACCCAGGCGGGCATCTTCTGAGAGCTCTTTGGAATGCAAGCTTTGAGTCTGGCCGGGCGCTCCTGTGCCAAGCTGATGTTAGGACAGTTTGAGGTGTAGAAGGAGAGCAAGCTAGAGAGTGGTTCTCTGTTTAGGTTATGATCTCTGTAGAAGGTGATTGCGGTTGTGAATCAACATTTGTGGATTCAGGCAGTATTCAGTACTTTGGAATTTCAGGTTTGGTTTTTGGAGGCCTGCTGTGTGTAAGAAATAGCCTTCTACTGTTCTTTAATTTGCTTTTCTTTGATATCTCAAATAGAGACCAATCTTTGCAGCGTCTTCATAAAACGGTGTTTTGTGGAATGCTTTCACCAATTATTTTTCTTGGATACATTCACTGAAGCTGACAGAAGGTTGCTTGTTGACATTGTTGACACTGGCCATGCTGACCAGGTTGATCATTGCCAACCCTGAGCACAAAGTCTGCAATATCCTGGTCAGGAAAGTGTCTTTTGTTTGTTGTATTCCATTGCTTAATGATCTTCAAAGAAAAACGTGTATTTTGTTTTCAGTAGGCTGTTCTTTTTAAAAGCCAGTCAAGGACATTGACCTTGAGATGTCTCCGGACACCGTTGCTAAAGGACTGTGTATACAGCCCCTATACTCCCAGGTCAGGCACAGTTCACACCGTTGTTTTCAGCTGCAGTCTGTGTTCAGTCACCCACCCCCCAGCCGCTAGTAACGCCAGGGCCCCCAGACTTGCCCCTCAGCCGGCGAGTGGAGCACAGGGGGGCAGGAGTGGGGGTGGGGGTGACGGGAGAGGGACAGAGACAGAGCAGGCCAGACTCATGCCGCTCACAATGGACGGGGCTCATGTGCAGATGGCCCACCCGGCACTTGGGGGGGGGGCGGCCCTTTACAATGGGCGCTGGAGCCGTCAGTGAAAACAAGAGCCTGGGGGAGGCTGTTATTGTTTGTAGTGCAGACTGTGGGAGCTGGGGGAGGGTGGTTTCTGTTTAGTGCCCCCTCAGCATGCATTACGTACCCTACTGTTCAGGATGCGTAATGGGTCCTTGTTTTAGGTTCCAGCAGGGGGGGGGAATGTGAGAACTCTGCAGAATGGCAGCCGCTGGGTTGAATCATTAACTTACCGTTTACCCAAGCGGAGGCTGACCTTGTAGCGAAGATTACACCACTTCCAGTGCGGCTGGGGCAGTATGTCGAGTAGTGTTGTCCCAGAGCTTAGTAGAGAATAGGGAGATCTTAGTACGTGATTCAAACGGCCATTAAATGTTGAATGCCATGGCCGGATTTTGTAGGAGCTGCGCCCTGGACCGCTGCGGGGGAACTAACCGTGTTTAGATTCCAGTAAATTGTCTAGGTGTTGGAAAAAAGGGAAGAGAAGGCCTTTCTGAAGGCTTTGTTGTGCTCTGGAGAAATGGTTCCTTGCTCTCTGTTGGGATAACTATAAAAAGAAGGCTTTGGACAGTAATGGAGCGCCTTGAGAGCTCTGTGTGATGTTTTTTCTAGTAAGGGATCAAGTGTCTGTTTTTCGTTTTATTCTTTATTCCTCGATGGAATGTCCTGCGTGTAGCCCCAGCAATGTGGAGCTGGCAGAGGAGATACGCACAGACAGGGGGCCTCCAAAGTTATTTGAACACAACCATACACACAGCCACAGTGAATTTAAATTAGAGGCTTTATTTGTTACGGTTTCTTATTTATGGGACTTCTTGAGTTTTCTAATGAAAGAAAACAAAGTCCTGGCGGAACGAGGAGCGCAAAGGGGGATAGTTTTAAAACAAACTGGGACTAATTAAAATGCTCAGCATTCCTCTCATTCCATTAGTTTTGCCAAATGTCTCCTTGGACTTTATTCAGCCCCTGTGTTTCAGTAAACCATTGTAATCCTGTCTTCCACTGCCCTTGCCTCACAGACACACCCTCTGGGTCCTCTAGATCTTCCCTGGAAGTGTCTGAAGAAGTCATTTATACCTGACATGGGTGGAAACATTCTGGAGAATTATTGCTTGGGTTATATTGGCCAGACATGACAGCAACATATCAGCAAATTGTACGAGTGCCACTACTCTCTACGCAACGGACCTTTCTACGTTTTTTTCCTACGTGATTTTGTCTTTTGCAATCGCAATAACGTGCTTTGCGCGACTTCAAAAATCACAAGATCAGAGAAAAGAACAATTCCACACGTTGTTTGTTGTGGTTTTTAAATGGACCTCATGGTTCGACCAGCCTTTGGCTGAGGTTCAGCAGTGTGGTCCACACCCAGTTGTAAGAGTAGGGATTGTGACAGCGGTTCTGTCTTACCGAGTGTATATACTCAGTCCAACACACAGGGGGCATATTTGTGTGTAGGGGTGAGGGGGGGGGTTCAAGGTTATTTAAAAAAAAAAAAAAAAAGAGTGAGGAAACAGTCTGTTCATCTATTGCAGCCCTGACCCCTGTGCCCTCTCTGCTGTTTGAATAGGAATGGTGGAATGCGTCACATTCTTTACTTCAGTTTCAGGCTGTTTAAACTTTAACCGGGGATCTCGGGTTGCAGTAAGAATCCCACAGATTGTTGGACCCAAGGATCCCCTGACGGAGTCTGTGAGGTACTTTGTTATCTGCGGATTTCAAGCCCGTTCGTCCCTGGCATTCTTCTGAACTCCAGTCGCCTGCCACCCATCCCAGCGCACCTTTGTCCTCTCCATTCTTCACAATTCTCTTCTCCTTTTCCGTCATCAGCCGAGCTCTCTGTAGACGGCTTGTCTGTCCTAATAAGCTCTTTTAACAGATCGTAAGCTTTTACACAAAGGTCACATGTGCTGCCAAATGGATGTTCAGGGCTGGTTACCGACTCCATCTGGGCTACACTCTTTTTGCACTGCTTCTTCAACACGCTCCGTTTTTGTTTTTAGAACATGTAATCTTATTAGAAAAAAAGAATTCTGCTACATTTTAGTGCAATTCCTCTTGTTTTTAATCTACGCCAGGGCAAAATGGGGCCAAATACAGATCATCTTTTATGATTAATGTAGACCTTTAAATATCCTTTCTGATAATACCAAAGTTGCTAAATGTCACACTGAGGGGAAACCTCACCAAAATCTATTTCCAAGATGGCTGGAGAAATATAACTGCTAGACAACTAGTTGTGCTAGGACAATGATTTATTTTGGGGGAGTGAGTTTTGACCAATAAGAAGTGAAGTCAGCATTGCATGAAATAATTTTCCATGCTGAATAAATGTCATCAATTCACAGAGTTAGAACAGTGATGTGTCATAGTTAAACATTCATTTGATGTACATTGCATAATAAGCAGAAGCTAGAAGTTTAACCTGATAAGTGTCAGAAGGCAATATGTATTAGTTATTTGTTTGAAAAACAAAAAAATCCCATCTCATGGCTAAACACTACCTACCCTTCCTAAAGGTAACTGATGGATGCTGTATTTGACTATTTATTTAATTCTCTCCTCGAATGTCGCAAGTGAAACTCAATGGACAGAGACGGAGACAGACAGGGACAGGGACGGAGACGGAGACAGACAGGGACGGAGACGGAGACAGACAGGGACGGGGACAGGGACAGGATGCGGCATTGTATGTAGGCCTATAGAATGAGAGGTTTCCATGTTTCTGAGTCCTTGGTATTTTTAAAAGTATATTTGAAGAGCAGATTAGCCTTTGACACCCTTAGTCTGGAGACGGTTTTTTCGCCTTTTATCTGCTGCTTACGGCCACAGATCGTTACCTTTTGCACGCAGTTACTGTCACCTTATGTCTTTAGTGTGGTTGGTCTTGGATGCATTAGGCTGCAGCCAGCTTCCCTTGAAGGCTTTTTGCTCCAGTGTTCTGCACGCGAGCAGTAATGTAGATCATGTCTCATGGTCATTATTATTGTTTTGCCTACAGGATCCATGCAAAGATCAAACAGGCTGGTGAAGAGAATACACTTTGCAGTTTTGGTTGATTAGATATGAAAATGCTGACACGTTTCGAACCGCTCCAAAGATACATTCCAGTCAGTTCAGCGGTTTATCGTTGACAATATCAAAGCCTGCAGATTAGTTTGAAAGTATGAATACAGCTGTATCATCGAACCCCACGATCCCCCCGGTTACATGAAGTCAGGCTCTGTGTCTCTGTACTGCTACACGGTCAGAAAATGAACAGAGAAGGTGAACCAGCGGTCACAGCTTTCTTGCAGCAAATGTCCTAGTGCAGGTGCCAGCAATTTGGACGGAATTCTGGTGTAGACTGTAGAAATGGGAGTCCTGCCCTTTTGTGTTTTTTAAAGTGAGTATTTCATGGGCTTGTGATTTCATTCCCCCTTTAATTGACCTGATTGGGAGACCAGTCTAGCGAGGAAGGAGTCCTGATTTGATATGCATTTGTCATTGATATGAGTCATATTTAGTGGCGTTTGTCCATCCTTTAATGTTATCCCGTCTTTGGCATTTGTCTCAGTTTGTCTCAGCTTGTTCAGTTTGAGTAATGGTGGAGTTTGACTTTTTTTTTTTGGCATGTTGTTCATATTCAGCTGTCCTGGGATCCCTCTGTACTCCCAGACCCAACCTTTACCTCCTCCTCCAGACTCTTACCATCAGACTGCCTCCCGTAGTGTCTGGTGTAGCATTGCTGATTAAGATGTTGTGGGGTGCTCGGTCTTTCACGTAAACATTTTTTTGGGATTTAGTGATAGAAGACACGCGTATGCTTTTCCGTTAATCCAAGGGATTAGGCCGACACCTTGAAAACCCACTTTGTCCTCCTATTTTGACTAAGTGTAAAGATTATTAAGTGATTATTGGAAGTGACTGATTCTCTACTACTAATATTGTGTAACTAAATTGGTCTGAGTTGAAGCAAGTGAATTCAGACCTCTCTCCCAGCAGAGTGTTACTGATTGTGCCAGAACAGGGGGCTTGTGTCTGTTGCATTAGCGATAGTGGTATTAACGCAGTAGTGATAAAGTCCAGAGTAGGAGAGCCGTCTTGGCAGCAGACAGATGCGGCTCGCCAACTCTTCCCTTGATCTGGCTTCTCCCGCCAGTGGTAGTTCTCCGCTCTCTGCCTGTAAATCCACGTTCGCTCGCAAGCTCTGCCAGAGTAACCAATTTCAGGCTATAAAACACAGGGCGGGGCTGCTGTGCAGCAGGACCATGCAGGTAAACGGTGTGACGTGTGTAGGCCTATTTGTCTTTCTGTCTTTCAGGGCCACGCTACGGCCCCTGTGATCCCCTCCCAATGGTGTTTACAGGACGTTTGTCAGCAGAAAGGAGCTGCATTCCACCCTACCACATCCTTCCCCCGCTGCCCCACAGTGCGGGCGCCACGAGGCGGGAAGCTATTTATATCGGCACCAGCGAGTGGACACCGGGATGGAGAAGGGCTTTATCTGGACCCCACAGCCTGCAGGATCTGCAGCGTTTCCTGTCCCGCAGTGCACGCTCTAGCCTACTGTAGACCCCGTCCCTGGCAGAGTTGGTCGCCCTTCCATACCCACACGTGTTAAACTGCATGCTAAGAAAGGAATAAAACAGTCCGAGGGGCTGAAGCTGTGTGGCTGTCTGACCAAATCCCAGGAATCCAGGAGGAGATCTGGAGGGAGCAAAGGTGGCCACACAGCCATCCAAACCCTTCTCTTAGCCTTCGCTCTCCGGCTAAAACATTGCCCCGTTCCCCCGATGAAACTGTCCTTGTTGTTTAAGGGGTCGGACTGTATGGCCTGGGAAATGCTCCTCTGAAAACTTCTCTTTTACCTTGTTGATGAAGGAGGTTTTTTGAGATGGCCTGATTCAAAAGTCTTCGGTTGTGTGCTGTGTTGCTCAATGGTGATTAAACCTAAATGTCCTGGAGCACTTTGATGTCATGGTTATAAGTAGGGTAAATTTCTATGCTTAAGTTACACTTTCCTGGTCAGGCACATGTTTCAGTTTGAAGTTATTTGTATTTGTATTGCTCAATCTGTTCAACTTCCAGGCAGTATGGTCAGCCTGTTCTCGCATTTTTGCCATCTTTCTGAGGCTATTAGTACCTGCTTTGTGGCTTGATTTTATGATGAATCCTTCTTTTACCCTCAGGCCAACATCTTAATGCTTAAGCAATGAGAGGTAAACTGGCCATCTGGAGCTGCTTAAAATCCTCTGCATTCTCCTCTTCCCCTGCTTGCTGGCAAGCTTGAGCGCTTTGTTTTCCACCGAGCGTTTTTTCCCCTCACATTTTTCTGTGTGACGTGCAGCGGTGCGGCCTTCACCCAGATTCCTCTGTTTTAGGAGCAGTTGTGAAGTGAGGTTTATGGCCTCATATAGGTTTTATATACTGCGTCGGTCATCTGTCCCATTGAGAGAAAACAGACTGTAATTCCTAGTTGGTTTGTGGCCCCTTTGGGAATGTTTATCCCACATAATCTTAAGGTTTTGGATACGCACCCTCGAAAGTGTTGCCTTGAATTTCAGAATCAGGAGGAAATATAATGAGCCATTCAAACCATAAGCCTGGTTGTCCCTTTGCAATAAAGGGTCCAGGAGAGTATTGCGGGGTATTGCAGAGATGGCGTGCTCACTTATGACCAGGAGCTCGTCCTGCTCCTCTCGTCCTGGCCATCCTGTCCGCATCCTGAGCTGAGCCTCCCTGCAGGACAGCCTTCAGAAACCACTCAGTAACGATGAGCCTCCCTAATAAACTGCGCTGAGCTTCCATGCTGGAAGCCTTGGGACACCGAACAAAATGGGGAAACTTCCTGCAGGACAGCCCTGGGACACCGAACAAAACCGCGAAACTCCCTGTAGGACGGCATTGGGACCCTGCACAAAACCGTGAAACTCCCTGCAGGACGGCATTGGGACCCTAGATAAAATGCTGAAACTCCCTGCAGGACAGCCTTGGGACCCTGCATAAAATGGTGAAACTCCCTGCAGGACAGCCCTGGGACACCGGACAAAGCGGTGAAACTCCCTGCAGGACAGCCCTGGGACACCGAACAAAGCGGTGAAACTCCCTGCAGGATAGCCCTGGGACACCGAACAAAGCGGTGAAACTCCCTTCCCCACGCAAGTGCAAGGTCAAGTAGTCCACTGCGTGTGATCCCGATGGCATGGGCTGTGAAAAATGCATGGCGCAGCATTCCTGAAATTCACTACAAATGAGAGCCCCCTTTTTCGGTGTCCAAACCCCCCACTTTATTAGAAAATTATATAGTGGGGGGATTTCATTAAGCCGGTGCTAACTGAGCCCCGGTAGGCTGCCTGGGGGTAAGACAATGGGGCCGCACAGTTAGCCCAGTTAAAGGTGCGCCTACTGCTGCGACCGAATCGTGGAGCTGGTGCCGCAGGTAGATACGGTGAGGGGCGGCGCGAGGGGTCACGGATTAAGCTGCCCCAAATTTTTTCTTAATGATGTGGAATGGGAGCCAGGATGTTGTGGTTTAACAGATGATCTCGGTCATGCCTGGGGAATGCCAGCCTTCTGCGAGCGGGTTAGGAATGCTGCTGAAGGAGATGGGTTGACTGGATGAATGATGATGTGTACAAAGTGTCACACCTAGCCACACCCTGCTCTACAGTGTTGTGCGTCTTCCCTCGGAGATGTAATATTACACAGCGTTTTGTGATTGGCAGCAGGTATAGCCACTCTGCATTCAGTGCTAGTGACGTGCTGTGGGTTTGCTTTAGTAACGCCGTATTCCGCTAGTCCCGACACCAGTTATTATGAATTTCTGGGGGTTCATTCCTCGCTCACCTAATTCCCGTGCTGTTTCACAGCTTGTGTGCTGCTGGACGCGGGTTTTTGTTTCGACTTATGTAATAAGACGTATAAGACAATAAGAAACCTTCTAATTTTGAGAGGTAAAATTCAGTGGTCAAGGCGGGTAACCAGTGCTGCAGTTTTAGTGGTTACATTGTAACATCTAGTTCCCCCGGGCCATCGGGTCAAGCTTATTGTCAGCCCTTGGGTCAGAGATACATTCCTTTGGTCCTTTTCTCGTCTCAGTGCTAACTCTGGTTATGCCGGAGGTATTTGTGTTTTCCATTAGTGGATCGTCTGTTTGTGACTGCATCCTGATCTTTCAGGCCTTCTTCCCTCTGCCATAACCTGGCCCTCTCTGTGGAGTATCTGCATGGCGTTGGCATGACATTACGGATTTCTTGCTGACCTGACTGCACAGGCTAGGCTTCCCTCCACAGTTGTCACGTTTGGGACTGGCCTGTCACAGATGGCTCCCGGCACCCTCCCCCTCCCCGAGCACCCCTTGTTTTTACAGGTGCATCGTGGGCCACCTCCCCACGCCCCACACTGTACGGGTTCCCGCTGACAGGGGTGCTGCGTTAACCCTGCTACAAAAACACACGGCTTTGTTTTCCTTCTGCTCCACAGGCACCGCTCAGGGTTTTTCTGATGCCATTTTAGCAGTGGGGTCAGGATCTTATCTCTCTGGAACAATTTATGTTATCTTTACCTCTAACAATATCATGCCGTTTTGTATATCAGACCAAGGATTTCAGTCTTAAAAATATTCTATTTGTTTATATTTTAGGATAACCACTGTGCTAATTGCGTAATATGAATGTGAAACCTCACTATCAGTAGCATTGTGTATGTAGAGGCACTGTTGTTCCGTTGAGGAAAGTAAAAGCCTGAGAGTAAATTGGCCAGAGCGTGGATGTGATGTGACTTTATTCATGGCAACGTTGTGACTCAGCAGCAGTGACGTCTCTCTGTGGGTTTCAGGTGGAGGAGAGCAGCAAGGCGGCGGCCGTTCGGCTCCAGGTGGGAGACGAGATCGTCAACATCAACGAGGTGCCCTTGAGCGGCTACCGGCAGGAGGCCATCTGCCTGGTGAAAGGATCCCACAAGACGCTCTCCCTGGTGGTCAGAAGGTAGCCGTCTCCCCCCACCTCCAAACTCAACCCCTCTCAAGCTCCCTCCCCTTAAGGGACCTCATGGTCTCTATGGCTACGGCACCAGCAGTAGAGGCGGAGGGAAGGGTGGTAAAAGGAGTGAGGGAGTTGCCGCAGCGCTCTCCTCTCTCTCTCGCTGAAAGGGTTTTATTCGGCCCGTGGTTCATGCTAGGAGAAACAGGGGGATGTGAGCCCTAGAGCTCATACTGGGTACCGATGTTCGTTGTTTACCCGGCACTGGAGGCACAGCGGCTCTCAGTGCTGGGACACTCACACAACAGGATTGTCCTGTTCTGCTAGGTTGTCTTTCTCTGTGCTGTGCTGATCTGCTGCAGACCCAACACTGTTAACAGATTTCTGCCTGCCTGCATGGTTGATGGAGTGCATAGGAAAGGGACACATTTTTATCTTCCTGGATTTCTACGTATTTTTTTTCAAAAATGATTTATTAATGTGTGTGTGTGTGTGTGTGTGTGTGTGTGTGTGTGTGTGTGTGTCTGCACTTAGTACCCAAGTACTAAGCATGTGTATGAAATACTGGGCCTTGGGTTGGGGTTTTTAAATGCCTATGAAAATCTAGCCTTTGTTTTTAAATGAAAACAATGTTTTTAGGCTCTGAGACCGAGTCCTGTGTCTGGCTGATTCTTTTTTGCATCGTCCCCTCTTTGCATGGCTCTTAAGAAGATGATGTTTAATCAAATGTCCTGGAGCCAGCACTATTGACTAACACGACACACACTCACACTCGCACAAAGCCACAGATACCATCTGCATGTTACTTGTCATAAAAGCACAAATGGGTTTTTATCGTTTTATTTTTGTATCATTTGGTGGTTAGATTTGCCTCGTGTTCATCATTACCATTTAGTTTTATTGGAGTTGTCTGAGACGGCTGCAGAATTCTGTGGACTTCTGAGTGAATGCCGTTCTTGCATTGTCAGTTCCCATGCAGTCTCAATACTTCAGGTGTGACTTGTAAGACAATCTGGTGTTGTGACCAATGCTAAGCAAACACTTCTGAAAGGGAAAACCAACATTGGGCGTTTTGTATTTTGTCACAGCGACGCAACGGTACGGCCAGACTGGAACTGTTGACTGTTCTGTTCTCAGATTGTGCATGTAGGGTGTTGAGGGGAGTGCTTTAAAAAGGAAGGGTGCTTCAGGAAGAAATGGTTCCCCAGCCCGGCTCTGCAACAAAGGCTTTCAGTGCAGTCGCACGTGCTGCCATTATAGCAGTATTAAAACCAGTGGCACACGTTTCATATCACTTCAGTCACTGACTTTGGAACTCAGGAATAGAGGGAGCTGGCTTTGTAATGTTGTTGAACTATGTATGTTTTTCGGGGAGGGTTACTCTGAGGGTTGGTAAAACTTGGACCGCTAGACCTATACATCAGGGAGGGAGGCCTTGCTGAACTGTAATTAAACTGCGCACACAAATAGCATCTGCAGCTGATAATTTTGTTAGGCCGCAAAACAAGCCCTTGGTCTAAATTGGAATAGTGTGCCGTGATAACCGGCCATTACTAAGCCACATTGGACTGCAGGACAACAAAGAGTTGGGATGTTATCTGGTGGCAAAATGGCTATATTTGATTGTAAGTGTGAACTACGCTATATTACTAACACTCAGTATGTTTGTTTTAAAATAAAAGGGGGAGTGAAAGAGTGAAATAGAGGAGTGAAATTCACCATTTTGTTATACTAAAAAGTATACCATTCCAAAAACGGTGAATTCTACTGTATGTTTTTTCTTCTGTGTCGAAAAAATTGTGTACAATTGTTTCCTTTGTTTATATTTAGTGGCCAGCCTGTGTTTTGAATTTCAAACCATCATGACTGTGACCTATTTTGTTCTCCCGCAGATGAAAGGCAGATGAAAGTGTTGTGCTTATTTTGATAGGGCAGGCAACAGAGGTCTCTCACTTTGCCATTGTGACATCATGTCCTGAAAAGGCCACCCTCCCACCCCCCTCACATTATGCCTCAGGTGGAGGGAAAACGGGCCAGCCCATGTTTGCATATATGTAGGAAGTGGCATTTTTTCTACCTGGCCCTGAGAAAGGATCACAGGCCAGGCTTGTTCCTAGGATTGCGGGGGCACTGCCTTGCTCCTGGCCCAAAAGTGCATGACCCTGTGTAGACCGTATCGGTGGGCGTGTGGACGTGATGTGCTCTCGTGCAAATCAACATGGACTCACCAGCAGGAGAGAGAGATAGAAGATTACTAACCTTCAGTTAGTGGGGCAGATAATCGTTTCCCTTGAACCTCTTCTATAAGCCCAGGCTTCCCCAACATAACAGGATATACTTAGCTGAAACGATGCATTTTACTTTGGCCACTATAATGTTATGACAGAATTAATTGGCAAAATTCTCTTTACCTGTTAAGCTTTTTTTGTGATTTGTGCAACAGATAGGAAAGTTAGAATCCCACAACGGTATGCCGGATGTCAAAGAAATGAATGTCAACGACCAGCTGAAAAACATTTGGTTTTACAAGCAAGGCGTTATTTTCATGTTCCCTTCAACTAGCGTCCGGTCAGTCCGGTCATCTTTAGCTGGTTTATTATTGACTATAAACACTGCCTGAATGCCTTCACAGGAAGGTGGGAGACATAAAGCACTGATGTCACAGAGCCCTGTTACTGCTTTGCTTTGGAGGCGTCACATGTTCACACTTTCAATGGGAAGTGCTCGGTGGCCGCCCATTGAACCGGGGGGTGGACGCTTGGTGATCTGAAGCAATCGCGGTTGTTTGTATGCCTCAGACCAGTAGACATGATCTCATCAATGTTTTTTTTTACATACGCAGCTGCCCTGAGCTTTTTGATTCATATCCAGAAATAGGGAAAACAAATGAGTATCTTTGTCACCTAAAAGCCGGGACCGCAGTCACACATTGATGGGATTTTGTTTTGGGAATGCCTCGCACCCCAGTCGTCACTGTTGGCTGGGTCCTATGACACCTGAGTCCCATTGATCAGACAAACTGTCCTTTTTTTACCCTGGTGGCTTCGCACTAAGTGGAACCGGCACCGGGAAAAGAAAGGGCTTGAAGCCCTGATTTGATTGATAGCACTGGCGGAACCGCTGATGGCTACTGTTACGCACCTGTTCTTCGGCACGCCTCTGTTATCGACAGTCACTTTGGTCATGTCCTGGAGGAAACAATGGCCCCATTGTCCTGGCGGCGTGCTACCGATGTTATTACAGTCTAGATAACGGCTCAATAGTGTGACAGGGGTAGGTGTGTGGGTCGGCGGATTCAGGAGTCACCAGGAAAGGCCTCTTCACACCACATGACCGCTACTGAATAGCCCCGATTGATGTAAGCTACTAAAAGCCTTGTGGTGAAATAGCCTGCATTGCCTCCAGCTCTGTGCATAGAGACCTTATTGAAAGAGCGGAGCCGCTGAAGGAAAGACCATAGCAGGCTGCTCTTCACTTGGCACAGCTCTGATTGTCCACAAAACCGCCCAGAGAGACTACTGAGAGGACTGCCAGCGTGGAAGTTTATCAGTCAATAATGTACTGATGTTTCAGAGCAGTTGTCAAGGATGTTTCAATGGGCTACTTTGGCCAAGGGCGTATTATAATCCCGTTATGATGGCAAATTGTGTAGTTGATGTTACGCATTATCTATGGGTTTTGCAGCGGTATCACACTATGAAAAAGTGATATTGACAAAAAATATTCTCAAAAACTAACACTATGAAGGTATTCAATGCTCTACCCCCCCCTCCCCAACCCGTAACAATACAAGTTTTAATCCTGTTTTATGATTAGTGTATAGCTGTCTTATTTGATCTTATTAAAATCCAAATAACATCCACACAACGGAGGTTTCACCTTTATTTTATTTTATTTTTTTATTTTTTTTGGGGACAAATTCCTTCTCACTCGGTTGGGAATTTCCACCAGGTGCAGGCCTCCGTGTCGCTCGTCTGGTGTCGCTCGTCTCGTATCGCTCATAAGTGTTTGAGTTTACATAAAAACTAGTTTACACATTTTACGTTTATTTTGTTTTCTTCTAACAGGACTTTTTCTTCTTTCTGTTTTAGTTTGTTGTATTTGTTTGTTTTTGCAGAAACCCAGGAGGGGGAAACCGCTAAGATTATGGTTGCTTTGTTTTGTTTGTGATATTTTTGTTGTCAGTCTGTGTCTGAGGGCAGAAAGGTTGACCGATGACTTGTCATGGTCTGAATACAACTGAATAAATGGAGGCACATCAAATAATTTCTAGACATGGGTCATTGATGGGAACTAGCATACATGTTAACTAGGGAAAAAGTTGCCCCAACACTACTAAATATTTAAATTCCTTTGAATGATCATTGTCACTATGCAGTAGGTTTGTGTCCATTACATCCTAATGAATTTTTGGCCACAGTCTAAGAGTTCTACTCATGTCAGCTGGATTTTACAGGCTAACATAAAGCTGGCGGAACCTCGGCGATGACACCATTTGAGACCGAAAATAAACAAAAGGGCTTCTCTTTCAGCCGGAGCGCTCGCAGTCACACAAAAGGTGACCCGCAGGCCGGGCATTGTTGCAGGGACAGAGGCTTTGTTCGAATTCCAGTGCCCAGGCCGAAGCGCAGAGCCTTCTTGGGGACAGCAACAGCTGGTGAATGACTGGGGCATCGTCAAAGCGCACAGTAGACGCTAACATCCGGACAACCCATGGGAATAGCACCGGTCCAACACACTAGGATCGAGAAACATACTGCGGTCACTATCCCGCCTCTGACCCCTTAATAAGAACCTGAGGGGGGTTGATTAGATGGTGATTAGACTATTTTGGAGCTTAAAAGGTGAATGTCTTTGACGATCATAGGCAGAAAGCAGGGATACCCTAGGCAAGAGCCGCGGGATCATTGATGATTCTGTGTCTGCATATGTGATTTTTTTGCGACTTTTTTGCTTTCTTAGTTATGTAGCGTCTTCAGTTAAGTTAATGTCAAGTTCTCTTACTGGTTCCCTTCGAAGGACAGGAACTCATTCCCACAGCTGTTACAGCAGTGTCCTCAACCAAATGTTAACGTCCTGAAAACTATAGTATAGCATGAAACAGAACATCATATCTTGGTGCAGTGTGTTCTTTGCACATTTCTTAAACTTCACTGTTCTTAAGGGGTGCCACCCCATCCAAAATGTTTTGTTCTGTTGTTGATTAGTTAGGAATTTTTTTGGTTACAGGAAACTTTTTTGCCATTTATTTGTACAATAGGCTTGGTAAATATATCCCAGATGTGTTTCCTGGTTCTGGCCAATGGTTTAGTGATTCTTCCGGAGAAGTTTGACACAGGAGTTACCCTGCGCTTTTCTCTGAGACCCCTTGCCCCCATACCTCTGAAGTATTTCTCCATTGCTTACTCATGTCAACAGGTATATGAATCAGCTGAAACATCGGGTACATATGACCATGTCCCACTGCTGTGTGAATTTGTTTGATCTATACACAGACCGTGGTTCTGATTTCACTCACTATGTTTAGTTAAAATGCAACTTAAAAAAAAAACAAGAGCCGCCATTACTACATAGATGAAAAAAACCATGTCAAAACATGTCATTAGTCCCAAACAGGATTTGTCTGTCAGTGTCGGGTTTGTAACATTGTATTTTCTTTTTTTGTTAGGTTACTCTTATTTCAGTTATTATAAGTAAAAATAGGTTGACTTTGCATCTTCTCTTTGCTGACCCAAGTTAATTTTAGTCCATGTTACCTCTCTACTTTTCCAACAAGTATGCTTGCTCTTAACTCTTAGTTTATCCAGGCTTTATGTTGATCTTCTAACTAATGTCTCTCTCAGAACTGTCAATAGGAGTGAACACCAATAAGTACATTTTGTTTGTATTGTTACTTCTGAGACTGCTAAATATCTGGGTCCATCTAGTGGTCAAAATACAAAAATTATTGGATCGGACTAAGTGGTCATTAAATATAAAATGCTTAGTGAAGGTTCGTTTGTCATGGCTACAACTATATATTCTAAAAGGTCTGTTTCTCTCATGTTTAGGTTAAGAGCAGCCTCCTGTTCTGTCCGACCAGGTTCTGTTCTGCCGGTGGGTCATTTGTCTGCGGCCCGTGAAGCCCAGTTGTCTCTCTGAGCAGCAGGTGTGCAGCAGAATAAATTAATGATTTTCGCTGGTATTTAGGCTTGGGTTTCTGCCTCCCAGCCTGGGCTTGTGGTGAGGTATAGTTACAGTGGCCCTTTCACCTGCGGGTCTTCTCATGCTGCGTCTGTATCCAAACCGGCAGGTGTTGAAAATAATTTTCACCATACTAATCAGATGCAGGTTTTTAATGATGAGATGAGAACGCCTGCTCTACATTAGACTTTTAAAGTCACCTTTCCAGTCAACACGTTGAAAGACCACTAGAGGACAGTATTTCCTTTACTTGGAGATTGATGAATCAAGGAGAATGGCAGGTCTCCAATGAACTCCAGTAAGAGACTGGGATGGTATAGTCGAGTACTGGACTTTAAAGTGTTGCCTACAGTACAATGCAGAGTTCGTCAGATGGAAAAATGGTATTCAAGTTACTCACCCTGCTAATTTAATTGTTTTATTAAGTGGCAATCCCCATATCACTGACGTTGTTTACTGTTAATTAGTTTGGAAAAATAGACCTCATGCTTTGTTGCTCATCAAAAAAGATTGTGTGTGTGTGTGTGTGTGTGTGTGTGTATATATGTATATATGTGTATATGTATATTATGTGTATATATGTATGTATGTGTGTATATGTGCATATATGTATGTATATGTGTATATATGTGTATATACAGTGGGGAGAACAAGTATTTGATACACTGCCGATTTTGCAGGTTTTCCCACTTACAAAGCATGTAGAG
>JAOYSI010001020.1:6360-17554 GCA_025775065.1 Hiodon alosoides
TAAACTCTGTGGGTCACACCTTCATAACCACCTGTATTTTACATAACGGTGCGGTTGCCCGCTCGTAATAAACTCTGCAGAGCTTTGACTCCTGCTGTTAAAGCCAGACAGTCAAAACAAGCAGAATTATGGAGCTCTCTGCAGCCTAAATTGTGTCCTTTACAGACACTTACAAAAACCTTCTGCGACATACTTTGTGATAAAACAGGAATAAAACAATTTATTCAGTGTGTTTTTAATTCTTTGGCTAACATTTGTGAGATCATATTGCAAACAGAAACGATCAAATACTCCTGTTACCTTTCGTCAGTTCATAAAACGTCACAATATAGTGTGAATCTTTTCCTACTAACTCAATCGTAGCTGAAACCTAGAGCACATTTCTGAGATTGGGTGTTAAGTTTGAGTGGACTACACAATTTATTCCAAAACAGCTATCAACGTTAAATATAGCTACAATGGGAAGGGTGGTTACTTTGGCTTACAGATGTTTAACAAATTGTAGCGGTAAATTTACAATTTTTCCCTGTTTTTACACTAACATCTAGCCATCGTAAATAACGGAAAATTGCACAAATACAACGACAGTATTTTATTATGAGGCAACCATTGCATTTATCCTTGGGGTGTATGGCAATATGCCGTATTTCTAGACTTGTGTTGACCGCCACTGAACCATGTGCTACCAAATGTGTGACGTAAATTAAATTGGGATATATTTTTTTTCAAATATGGGCGGGTGTTTATCGTGAGTCTGGTTGGATTTTGAAAAAAATAATTTTAGGCTCCGCCCCAGTGGTTGGGTCTTGTTTTTCTATCCTGCGTCACCATTTCAGTTAATGGCGTGCACCTCAGTACATCATATTCAGCCTCTTGCCTTCACTTGAAAGTTATAAAACGTCTTCATCTTCGATCTAGAAGGTAAGAGGAATGGTTCTTCCGACTGTTTGACACACGGGAAAGGGCTTGGGGGGTGGTTTCAAAGGTAGAACGTAAGGACGCACACCCTGAGACGGCCGTACTGACGATTCGGCCCACCGCGCTGCTGATTACTGAGCGTCAACATGGCACCCATAGCACGAACTGGCGTAAACCGTGCGTCTGGTGGGTGGTGACAAAGAACAACTCTGAAACGACTGCTCGTTTTCTTTACCAGTGTTAAAAGACACCGTCGTACACGGAGGCTTTTCCTGCAAGGTGCACACCAACATAACTGAGGCTTGCGCCGAAAGCGTCCCAGATACCTATTCTCAACCATATTAACAAAACAACGTCGTTTATATGTTAGAAAACTTAAGTAGATGTGTTCTGTAAGCATAAAGAACCACACACTTTCTATCCCTTTGCTAGCTATATAGCTCAGCTAAGCGTTCCGCCCTTTTCTGCAAGTCACAAAACACGGCAACTATTTCAGCCGGGCCAGCCTTGGGGTGGGGGTGTTTCTACTCGTCAGGGACCAGTTTTGAATTAGTAATTTACACTGGAAATCCCATGTAGCTACCCGGTTGTCGCTTCTATACGGTTTCATATCTAGTCTTTATGTTCAAGAACACAGATATATTCTCTCGTTAGACGCAAAAATTAAGATACACGATAGTTGTCTTTAAATGGAGCAATTAGTTCTGCCGTGTATGGCTTTCAGATCGACGTTTTCAGACTTTTAACTGCTAATTAAAATGTCTTACACCATGCATTCTGATTTAAAAAAACAAAAGCTGCTTGAGGATCTGCTGAGTTATCGATTGTATTTTGTGTATTCCTAAGTAACAGGCTAACCATCGAGAACAAAATGAAAAACAAATCGAATGACCTAACGTTACTTACTTTGACTCCAAAACACAGATAGGGGATTGCCATTCGTCCAATCAGTCTATTATCACATTTATTGTTTGGCCTTTTGGTTTATTTGGGGGAAATTGTTAGTTTATCCGCACCTTAACTTATATTTATGAAAACATTAACTTTATCGCCAAGACGACATCGCAATAGGAGAAATGTAGGTGGCTGTTGGCGATATTAGCGATATTACCATCCTACTTCGAAGTTTGTTTTTTTATTTTTTGAAGCAATTATACTACCTACTTCGTGGTAGTAAGTGATATACCTGTGTGTGTGTGTGTGTAAATGCATTTAAATACTGACAACGCCATACATTGTCGTACCAGACAGTGGCTCGTTAACAGCAGATTACAAACTGGTCTGACCGCATCTCAGACCATGGCGTCGTCAGAAGTCAACATGCACGTAGAAGAAGTTGTAGTCGTGACAACACCTGACACCACCGTGGATGGAGCTGTGGTGGAGGAGGTGAAGACCATGCTGGTCACCACAGACATTTCCCAGCAGGGGTGAGTGTCCAAAACGCTTCTCAAGCCCAGACCACATGCTGTGTTGTCACGGTGTCTCCTTTGACTTCTGTGTGTCAAAAAGGGTGTATTTTTTAAATGTTATTTTGTGTTGGCTCCAATCACTCAACAACAATAAACATTATATCAGTTCTTGATTCCAATTTGATGAGTTGCCGGGTCATATTGATGACCTGCAGTTTGTCACGTTTAAGTCATGACTCAGTGTCGTACATTAATACTTGCCCTATGTTGTCATAACACACCCTGTTTGCTCCGCGCTGCAGACGTCGTTGGAAAATATAATGCTTGTTCAATTTTGTCTTAAATTCTTTCCTTTCATAGCCTTTAGTTTCTATTCCTTGTCATAACGGGCCACAGGTGGTTGTTCTCAGAGTTGTGACTGTAAGGATGTCACCTGTCGTTTTGTTCAGGGATGAGATGACGGAGACCCAGGAAGGAGAGTCTGAGACCACCACCTTTACTGCCACGCCCATCCTCCAGAAGGAAGGAGTTATTGGTAAAGTGCTGTTAGCTACATGATAACCGACATGGGGCTGACAGATCAAAGTTTACTCATATCAGGAGGCTGTTGATTAGGTGGGATTATCAGTTAGTATTGTTTTACTGGCCAAAAGTTTTTAAATAATTATTTTATTAGCCTTTAGAATTAGGTTATTTTTTTTTTGCCAATGTAGGGCCTTTATATGTTGGACCAGGAAATTGCCATAGCTTTTTGCAGCTTATTTTACTGCGTACCACCCCAGTTACCGGGGAGGTGAAGGTGAAAGCAGGTGAAAGCCGATCCAGATACTGTAACGAACAGTTGCTCTCACTGCCCCTCCAGTTTATTTTAACTGGTTAAATGTCAGGCATTGATGTCATCACAGCCTATCAGTCATTTTCCACTGATGTTGGGTCAATGATTTCCACTGATGATGGGGTTACGCAACACGATTTTTGCTGATCAGAGACGGCATGATCTGCAACTTAAGACCCACGTCATACTTGCTGTTTTGGCCAGCCCAGGGCCACATTGTGGCATATGTGAATGCGCTAAAACTTTTCTCAACTTTACAAAAATCCCTGGGTCAGATGTAGATTTGGGCCAGCTTTTTGAGGTGTTTTTAAACTTGTTTCGGTCGTTGTCTCTTTGTGTAAACACAGTGAGGCCCAGGGCCAGTATTCTGACAGTCTAAAACTTTGGCCTAAACCTTTCGAAAGCAATGCCAGAGCTGGACAGAGGTTATGTTTCCTATCGTGGTCGCTCTCTGAAGGAACGTAGATGCATTCATCTACTGTGATAATATAAGGTGTTATTTTGAATTATGTCCGGGATCCTCCGGTCACACACTGAATGTGTGTGTTGATGTAATGACTTTTGGGTGCGAATGGGATGGATAGCATGTTTTTTTTTTTTTTTTTTGATATTGTATAAAGTGCACAACATTTCATGTGGTTTAAACATTCTCACTTCAAGTTTATGGTCATAAAATTCCAGGCTGCTTCAGTAAACTTTATTTTTTAAATACTTTCTAAGCTCCGCCATGTGCATTGCGTAATCTTTCAGGTTGCAAAAAGCCAGGATGTAATGGGATATAAATATTTTGGATATTACATATAGTTTCATTTTTTTCTTTTCCAGAAATGAAGCTGTCAGACGAAGTAGAAAATATTGAACCAGAAATCATCTACCCTGTAACTTGTGGAGATAGCAGAGCGGTTCTTATTTGGAAGAAATTTGTGTGTCCAGGTATTAATATCAAATGTGTTCAAGTGAGTATAATATCTACCTTATGCTTTAGTACGTTTAAAAACCGCAGAATATGTTCAAGATGTCATATTATTATCTTTCCAACACTTGTTTTCATTCCGTCAGTATAATGAACACCTTATCAGTCCAAAAGAGTTTGTTCATTTGGCTGGGAAATCCACACTGAAAGACTGGAAAAGAGCGATTCGCTTGAATGGCATCATGTTAAGGTAGGTTCTCTTCCTCACATTGAGTCGAGTCGCGTTTTTTCCACCTTCCACAAGGTGGCGCACAGA
Organism: Hiodon alosoides; assembly: GCA_025775065.1. Taxonomy (NCBI): domain Eukaryota; kingdom Metazoa; phylum Chordata; class Actinopteri; order Hiodontiformes; family Hiodontidae; genus Hiodon; species Hiodon alosoides. The sequence goes on from JAOYSI010001020.1 coordinate 10,755, forward strand.
GATTTTAAAATCCCTGTGCGTTGTTTATCTTTATCATGCTCAGCCCACTTTCAGGAAAAGCACATTTTAGACACTGACATGCCAAGGCTCTTGAAATCCCCAGCAAGAGCGTTGACGGTAAAAGTGGACAGATATCGCTTATCGTTGTCTCCTGTTCTCCGTTTTGGCTACGCTTCGCACCCAAGGACGTTCACACAAACCTCAGTGCGTTATAAATGGCAAAGGGCTCTTGAGTGTGTGTCATCAGCATTCATTCATCCTCCGTCCCGTTGTAACAGAAACGGTGTGTCTGTGGCCCTTGTAGGAAAATAATGGACTCTGGAGATCTGGACTTCTACCAGCACTCCAAGGTCTGTTCCAATACCTGCCGCAGCACCAAAATTGATCTTGTGGGGAGCAGGTCATCATTTAGCAGTCAGCAGCCCACAGAGTATATCCCCGTCACCCCCTCCTCTTCTGATGGTAATTATATATATATATATATATATATATATATAAGCATCTCTGCTTCTCTGCTGGGAGTGGCTCTTAAGGCAGCTTATGTTCCACTCATTGAAGGCAGCTTATGTTCCACTCACTCGATCTTGCTGGTTTGGCCTGTTAACGTCTTTTTGTCTTCAGTGAACGGCTCACCTGCTACCTTCACTGTGGAGACCTCAGAAGACAGCACAGAGTGGGTTACAACAATCGAAGGTCAGTTTGATCTTACTCAAGAACATGTTTTGCTAACGACAACCTGCAGGCAGCCGGAAGATGTTTAACGGGTCATCTTTTCTTTGTTTGGACTCAGAGGACTCGGTTGCTTTTTGGCGAGGACTGAAGGACGCCGGGCTCCTAGAGGAAGTTGTTGAAGAGTTTCAGAAGGAGGTTAAGGAAACCCTGAAAAGCCTACAAGACCGCATACAGCAACCGCCTTTGCAGATCAATGGTTAGCGTCTTAAACTGGGTCCTAGGCTGGCTTCTTCCAGAGGTTTATAAAGATCATTTGCTCAATGGTTAGCGTCTTAAACTGGGTCCTAGGCTGGGTTCTTCCAGAGGTTTATAAAGATCATTTGCTATCGGCCACTGGGAAAACTCTTTGGAAAATGAAACATCGGTCATAGTTCAGACGGATTAAATGTTCCTCAGTACTCTGTCCCATGAGAGTACTAAGGTGGTTTTTGAGTGTTTTAGGTGTAGTTTGCATGATAGAGTTTTCGTTGAAGTTGCGAGTATTCTTTAAAGAAAAAAAAAAAAAATGTGTTAAATGTTTTTGCAGATGCAGTCCTTTTGAATAACATTGTCCAGAACTTTGGCATGCTAGACCTGGTAAAGAAGGTCTTGGCGAGCCACAAAAGCCAAATGGATCGCTATCGAGAGCAGTATACGCGCAGCTTAGTCGGTGAGCGGAAATTCCACATAAAACCCTTTTAATAACTGTGTCGTCTTGCGTAACCTACGGCGACTTCTCTCTCCTGCTTTTTTTTCTCTTTTTCCCCGCAGCTCTGGAACAGCAATGCGATGAGCACCGGAAGCGGGCCAAAGAGCTGAAGAACAAATCTCAGCACCTGAACAACGTTCTCATGACCCTCACGCCCGTGTCCGTGGCTCCAGCCTCCAAACGCCCCCGACTCACACGGGCCACCTCCGGTCCTGCTTCGCTGACCGCTCACGTTTCCGGTCAGCCCACGCAGATCACGCTGGCCTCCGCTCTGCCATTGACTCAGCTGACCAACTTACCCCTGGACAAGGTAGTGTCGGCAATCCAGGCCTCCAGCCTCAGCAACTCTCAGAATACGACCACCTTCACGGCCACCAACTCCCCGCTCCTGGGAAGCTACACGGTGCTGGCTTCACCCGGCACGGCCATTCCCAACACGGTGGAGATTCAGCCAGACGCCTCTAATCTGACTGTCCTCAGCACGGCTGCCATTCAGGATGGTAGCACTTTCGTCAAGGTGGTAAGCCCCTTCCAGCTGGTGACGCTGCCCGGTTTGGGCACCACCCTTCAGAACATGGCGGGGGCCGGGGGCACCATCGTGGCCATGCCCACCACCAACATCGAGACTATCGTGACACAGGCCGAGGACGCCGCTGTCATTCAAGTCAAGGACGTCAATCAAGGGCTGGAAAAGCAGTAGGAATGTAAGGAGAGCGGTGAGAATGAAGCAGTGTTTTGGATATTATGGTAAAAATGGTCTTCTCCCGCCGAGTGACAATTTGAATGTTTACGATGCAAGCCGTTGTTTTGATTTGGTTTTTGCCCTCCGCTCTTCCAATGCCTGATTTGCAAATAAAGATGGGGAGATACAGGCGCGTGCCAATAAAGGATAGCGGTCAGTGCTGCTTAGATGTACAGAGTTCCACTGGATCACAATCCTGAGCAGGTCGTTTGCCCGTTGCGTTTATCCTTTAGTGTTTTGCGCTGAAGTCATCAGTTACCTTAAAACTTGCAACCGAAGTGTATATAAGGCCTACATCTGTTATTGGTTCATAAAATGCTGAAATTCTGAGAAAACAAACGCACTGATAAACTTCCAAAAGTTTTAAAGGATGCATTTCTTACATATATGTTGGTTTTTGTTTTGTTTTTTTTGTGTAAGGAACTGAAATATATTAATATTTATCATACAAACTCTTTAAATTGAATGTAGAAGAGACGGTGTTTGTACCCTTACATTCTTAATAGTTTTTTTTTACCACTGACTTTAACTGTGCCGGACACTGCAACAGTTTACTGATCTGCTGAAATGACTCTGTTAAACAAACCAACCTAGCTTTTTCTGTAAAAAGCTGTAAATATTAGTCTGTCACTTTTTAAAACAAAAACCTAATTTACAACGTGACAATCTTAAGTGTTCCGTCTTCCCTAAAGAGATCTGGTCACTGATCTTTTTAATTGATACTTTATAGCAGTATTTTTTTATTTATGTGTAAATAAATGTCACAATTGACAATGTAAATACGTAGTGTTCACTTGAATTTAAGGACTGTTTGTTTTCCAGTATAGAAATGAAAAGCACTGTACATTAAAAAAGTAATAAAATGTAATTACCGTTTGCATACTGCATTTATATAGTTTTTATTCAAAATTAAAAATGCATGTCTAATTCAAGTTAGAAACATAACCTAAACTCGGTAGTTATATATATATATATTTTTTTTAACATAAGAAAGCATGTCAAACTTTACTTTTTTTTTTTTAAATGATACATTTGTGTAATTTACTTTTTATAGATTCTATTATTGGTTTCGTTTAGAGGTGCTGTACAAGGAACAAGGAAACCTGACTGAAAGTGAAATTTAAGTCCCGGTATTTTTAGTTTCATTTTTCTGAAGAGGAAACTTATGCTCTGACAGTGGGTGGCTGTCAGGTGATGTGTACCGTTGCCAGGGCCTGGAGCTGGTCTTACAGTAGTGCCTGCTAAATAAGGCTCCTCCCAGAAACTAAGGTGTTCTGTTAGTTGTGTCAAGACTCTGAAGTCACTATGTTTAGTTTTTAAAAAACCTTTTCATAGGGCTGATGCCATGAGAAACCTGGGGTAAGTATAACATTTTCTGTTTAATGTCTCAGTAAAAAAGTAAAATTTACAAGATATTTTTTAATTCCAGTGATATTTCATGAGATGGTGTTATGATTGTATTAGAGCTGTTTTAAAAATGGAGTATATGAGGAACATGCATATGAACTGAAAGCTGGAAGCATCTTAAGTACAGGGTGTTTTTTTTTTTCTGTTATCTTTTTCTATTGTGTTATAATAATAATAATAATAATAACAATGTTCAATTTATACCAATTACTATACCATGTACAACCACACAAAAGCTTTCTATATACAGCATTATTACAGCAGACTCAGTGAACCTTAAATAACAGTAATACATATTATTATTATTATTATTATTATTATTATTATTATTATTAGGATAAAAGCTAATGCGAGCAGAAATTATAATGTTGCACTTCGTTACATTTTATGGCTGGATGTTTATTAAAATTATACAGATTCTGGCTGGGACAAATTTTAAAAACAGGTAATCGCACCAGGTAACCAGGTAATTGCAATTTACATAACTACTTAATAGCGTTTTCTTTTAGTAGGGGAAATAAGATGCTAAAAAAGAAAGGAAAATCCGCTATTAAATAGACTTAATAAATGGGGTTAGTCTTAATGGTTTCCCTGTGGATCACTCAGAGGTATGACTCACTAATTGAATGTATCTCTGCTGTTATCTCCTCAGGAAAAAGCGTGCCAATACTCTATATTCACCAGGGTTTGTTTTTTTTAAATACGTGTAATTTGATGTTAATGGTTTATATCTTATATTTAAGGCTAGTAATTAAACATAAATGACATGAAGTTACCCCTTGCCGGTACCTGAAAAATAGCTTGTGGTAATGTGTATATATTCATTTAAAAAAAATAATAATAATAATTTGAGACCTGATATCAGATCTGTCTTTAAAACTGTATTTATTGTCTGGGTGTGACTTTTTTGTTGGCATGAATTGGAACTATAAGCCTGACTTAACTTTCTTGTATTGCTGACGCAGAAGTTGCATTCTTGCTAATTGTGTTGATACTTTGTATGATAAGGATGGTGATGGTTTGGAACAGAACTCTGTATTAACCCCTAGCTTGTAAAGAGGGATTTCGCTGTTGTATTGTCAATACTCTTTTCTGGCTTACCTGTGGTTCTGCCACGAAAAATGTATGGCTTCTTTTCATTAGTGACTTTGAACTAACCTACCTTTCCCCTGGATAGCCTTCCCTGAGTTAAATTAGTTATTATTTAGTTAATTAGTTAACGCCCCTGAATGGCCTAGTCACAGCGGATACTGAATCCATACTCTCCACTATTCTATCTGAGTTTACAGCGTAAATCTTTTCCTTTTTTAATTTTTTTAAAGCAAAAACCTTTTAGTGATAAAGGTCAACCTGAAACTATAAATTGAATCTTTCTCTTTTTTACCCCCCAGGACAAAGGTCTTGTAAATTTAAACTGCTTGCAATGACGACTCTTCAGCGCGATGAACACGATTTACTCTTACGTAATTTATTGATGACTCATGAGTTGCATGTTGGCTGCACGCAGTGCTGCCCACAAACAAACGAGATTACGTTTTCCACACTTGATCTGACTCATTCGTGCCTTGGAGTTTTGCTCTTGGCCAGGAAGAAGGGCGGTACGGGTAAATGGAGGCCAGTGTCACGCCGACCGTTGTTTCCCAGGCCACAGAAGTATGCAGTGTGCTGGAATTTTATGGAAGGGAAGGGTTGCCTCAGACACGGTAACCGCTGCTCATTCGCAAGGAGCGCTGAAGAGGCAGCGGTGTGGAACGTCCTAAACGCCACGGGGATGGAACTCCACCAGCTCACGGCCTCAGTCATCTCCCCTCGCCTCCACTCTGAAGAGGCAGCGGTGAGGAACGTCCCAAACGCCACGGGGATGGAACTCCACCAGCTCACGGCCTCAGTCATCTCCCCTCGCCTCCACTCTGAAGAGGCAGCGGTGAGGAACGTCCCAAACGCCACGGGGATGGAACTCCACCAGCTCACGGCCTCAGTCATTCCCTCTCGCCTCCACTCTGAAGACTGCGGGCGAAAGGTCTCGTCACAAGAACACTTGATGGTCAATTGCTCCACACCTGACCATGAGGGGATGATGTGTAAAGATATGAATGCTGAGTGGAGATACCGCGACCCGCCTGAAAATGTAAAACAAGCCTACAAGTTGTGTGAAAGGTCAGGAATCTGCCTTTGTTCACAGTGAAAAAGTAATTTTACCGTCCAATAACATCCAATAACATAAACATTGTGTCATTATATCTGTCGTGTATATTTTTCGTTAGAATTTTCTTTTCTTTTCTGGGCAATTTGGGACTAATTGCTCTGTAGGCCATCCACGTGTGTGTATGGAGAGAAATGTACTGCAGCTCATTCTGTTGAAGAACTACGAGAGTGGGTCGCGAGGCACAGATCTGTCTTGAAGAAGAAGGTGGCTGCAGAGAAACGGGGCTTGTTGTCATACCAAGAACGTTTGCTCTGGGAGTACCAGACCAGCAACAATGAAGTTCTCATTGTAAGAGCTCTGTTGCTTATTAAAGTACCTTGACCTCCTAAACAAAAAAGAAAATCGTTTTTCTTTATGTAACATTTCAAAATGAACCTTTTCGTATTCTTCTTATCAGATGTCCGAGACAGTATCTGGTGTTACTGTGCACTGTGATAATGATTTAGTTCAACAAGGACAACTGCCTTTGAAGTGGACCTTTAAAATACAATCAGAGGTCAGACATCAACCCTTATGTTATTATATTTAATAGGGTTAGGGTTAGGGCTAATTATTATTATTATTATTATTATTTGAAGTCATTGAGTAAGTGTGGTTATTGTGGGAATGTAGTTCCCATGGGAATGTAACCAAAATAGCATCTTTTAGTAAATAATAATTTAATGTATATGCAACATTCTGTTATTAGTTTTGAAGTAAACATTATTAAGCGAATTAGATCACATTAGATGCTTCCTCAAGTAGTCTTTTATCGTGATTATTTATTATGATATATTATTATATATAATAATAATTATTGTTATTTTATTTATTTATTTTAAAACAGATGGCTCTTGTTGAAATTGCCTTACTAAAGCAGGAACCTGGATCTATCTTTAGTCTGGGTGAAAATAGCCCTGAAAGACCTTGCACTTACTCAGAGGGCAGAAGATTTCGTACTTCTGACGGATCCTTTGACATCCCTGTGTATTTTAAACCCATCAACCCAGGCATCTATGAACAGTGGTTGGTGTTTGACTTTGACA
>JAOYSI010001021.1:0-17553 GCA_025775065.1 Hiodon alosoides
TACAGAAATGCCAAAGCATGGTATGTTAGGCCTACATTCACATAACTATCTTTAGTTTTCAAAGACAAGCACAAAATTCACCAACCTAAATTTTGACCCATCTGGATCATCACAACATATGGCAAAACATATGGTTAATCTGTTGGATTGACATGAAACATTCACTTTAACATAACAAATAATATAAGAATAACTTTCTTTAATGTCGCATTTGGCACCCCATATACTATTCAAATGTATTTTTAACAGTCACAGTGCACAGTGAGGTTTTAGAATCCGATCTTAAAACTGTGATTGTTTTGCATTTTCATTCTCTTACAATGGTTGTGGTTCCTTTACTGATCAAAAAAACAACAGAGCAAACAATGCCTAGTCTTCATAAGAACTGATCAATCTCACATTCTGGGTTGATTGCTGTTGTATGCTTTGTCTATAGTAGACCCTAAATATTTGACGTAATTCATTATATTACGGACGGCTACTTTCTCCATTGTATGGTCTGGAAAGTCAAAATTATCGACAATGTTAGCAGCATCTGTATACAGTCAACATACCCATTCATGTTAGTGTTGTACAAGAGACAATTACTTTTGCCTTAAAGACGTACAATTGTCACTGATAATCGTTTCTATATATGTATTTACACTGGTTATTTATGGTCAAACTTCTATCAGTTTAATTTATCATAGGTGTTATGGTTTTTCAGGATATTCATGTGCTTTTAGAAAAATCTGATCACAAGCATATAATATTGCGTTCTTTGCTTTGTATTATTAGAGTTTTGTAAACTTTTTAATGTAATAAAAATGTTGGAAGACAAAAATGTTGTGGTGCTCGGATTCGAATATCAGTGTCTGGTTATAGGAAAGATACAGTTTTGAATATGTAGAAAAAAAAAAAATATTAAAATGTACTCAATTACTTAATAGATCGTGGTCTTTGAGTTATTTGCTCGTCCATTATGTCCTCTTTTCCATCAAATCTCCTCTGGTCACTGTGCAGCTCCTTGGGCATGCCTAAATGGCTTACCAACCCCTCCAGCAGGTTTGGGAATTGTCAGAAATCTAAAATGCCTTGAGTCAACTTGTGAAATAATTCATAGGCGTGAAGACAAAGTGATTCCCCCAGTTGGTATTTGGGAAGGAGCATATTATGTCAACCCAAATACACTCCATGTGGAGAGTCCTTGCTTTTCTGAAATGCCCCACACTAAGCTATGTTCTTTGGACAGTCCTCAGCACTTCTGCAGGTTCATTGGGGCAACTAAGTGCCAGTGTGTCAAACCAGTGCCTAGCGAAAGCATCAGCATTGCTGGGCCCGATGATTAGATCCTCATATTGTCTCAATACGCTAGGTGATCAGGCGTTGTCAGCGCAGGGAAGTGTGATTGGTGCACTGCACAAAGGGTCGGCCATACACTTTAAAATATAGTTAGCAATACAGCTAACCACTCTAGTTTAGTCAGTGAGCAATTGTGTTCTTGTCTGCTGAGTGCTTGGCTATATGAGGACATGGCCCACAATTCTAGTCCTTTCTGTGACAACACTGACCTATTCCGCTGTCACTCTGAGATAATGAAATGAATTAACAACCTTAGCCTGTATATAGTTTTTCATTTAATTTTGAATTAATTTTAGTCTTGAATACCGCACCAACAAAAAAAACAAAAAAAAACAAAACAAAAAAACAATGGCCGAAGCAAGTTCAGGCATCAGAGCCGCTATGACGTTCACGTTTAAGGCAGGCAATCAGCTAGGCCATGTCATGGCTACGAGGTCCATTCATTTTCTTGTCGCCTAATGGGACAGTCCTAATAAATATATAACCCAGAATACACACGACATTTAGTTCACCTGCAGGTTACAGTGGCGCATGTCACAGTAATGCATTGTTGATGCCTCAGCCTCCCCTGCCTCCACCTTTGGTTCTTCTGTCTTACTATTTGTTAGGGGATTATATGGTAGATTGCTGCACTCTGAATTATTTTGTCATTTCATTAAATCATGTTTTCCGAATTGTGAAACATAACCATACCGCTAAAAAATGTATGTTATTCTGATTCAATGAAATGTTATGTGTCCTTCAATAATTTAACAAAAAGTAATCTGGACTCTGCTGACTGAAATAGATATTTATTTTAAACTTTATTATTTAAAAAAAACCAAAACGCACATACTTAATTTTAGAAACAGTTTATGCCCAATGCATAACAAAAAGAACATTGAAATACTGTTTAATGAAGCCAAACCCAAATGTAGTGTTGCTAGGGCCGGAAGTCATCCCCTACCGCTTGCTGTGATAGAACTTTTGCTCAAGCCTTGTAAACATGCCAAAATATTAACCATTTTAATTTAAAAAGCAGTTTATACATGCTAAATATCTATGTTAAAGCTATTTGTTGTGATTTGAATTTTCAGTTTTAAAATGGAATTTTAATTAATAATTAATAATTATTCATTAATAATTAATTTGAGAATTGTGAAAAAGGCGTTTTAATGCATTTTACTTAATAGCATATAATCTACTAACAAGTAAGCTATAGCTTACATAATTTAACTGAATGGATAATTGCTAATACCATTCCCTGTCTTGTTGTAGCTGTAAATGATTCCTAAGTACAGCTGAAAATGTAATTTTCTTATGATTTTTTCTTACAAAACTTCCCCTGTTTAGCAGCAGGGAGCAGTGTCTGCCCTCCTGTGGCCTGTTATGTGCCGGAATCCTGAAAGAGTTTTCTAATCTCTCCACTCGTGCACTCCATGCTTGTTCTGATCTCCTTTCATATGCAAATGCACTGGCCTCAGACTGTTGCCATTTCATTCCCAGAATGGGTCACTTGAGCTGTCTGGACAGGGAGGTGATGGCCAGGACCCTTCTTATGATGAAGAGATGTCAGGTCATGTAACCAGTGCAATATGTCTCTAGGATGCTGCAATTGATGTTCCTGATGTTAATGTGTAAATGAAGAGTACACAATATTCAAGGAGACATTGCATAACCCCGCTAATCATAGCCAAGTAGGAGTGGCTGGTATGCATGGGTAAAATGAAAACATAAAGTTTATCAGCAAGGTGTGTTCTGAAGAGGGAGCAATGTACAGGATGTTCATAAGAGTGCATTGTTTGTAAGAGGGTATTTCATGCTGTATTAGTAAGGCATGGCAAGTGGATTGGAGGGATAAAGTGGGGGGGTAATCTTATGCACATATCACTAGTACATATCACAAGGAATGTCCACAGAGGAGGCCTGTATGTAAAATTCATGAATATGCAAAGCATCAAAAATATCAAACAAATCGGATAAGAGATCTTATTGGGATGAGGTAATGCGTAACAAGGTGCATTAATCATCTTGAATCAGCTAGTTCCTCTGAACATTATATCTATGCAACCGAGTACATATTATTATCAATAATAATGCTACAGCACAAATAGTTTGAAAAATTTCCGAACATAAAGTAAAATTAATCTTATAGCTAGACTTTGTATAATGAAAACAAAAAATCTTTAAATTACAAAATGATTAATGGTAAACCATTCATGGGCTGAATGGGCCGGACCAAATCAAAGTCATCGTGCCACACTTAAAGAGTTTCCTGGGATTAAAACAAATGAATAATATACGCGACATCAAATAAAGACAATTTTGCACTTATAAAAAGGCCTATCCCGTATGGATGGAAATGGGGAGTGGACGGTTATCAGATCTGATGACTGCAAGGTATAACCAACATCTCTCATTTTATCATCAATCCTGAAGCAGTTGTTAAGCCATTTGTGGATTTAAAATGAATTTAAGAAAACCATGGCACGAATAAAATGCATGCAACAAGCCCCTAAACACCTCAAGGTGGCTCATTGACCACATGTATTGAAAACTTGCACGCAATATATTTTAATTTTCGGTAAGAAAAAATACTGTACGTCCTACTTGCTCACAGAGCACCATGTAGTGGCATTTCATTCAGTATGTTATATTTGTAAGTTTTAGCTATTACAGTTGCTCGGTCAAATGATTTAGTCCCTAACAATAGTTACTATATTGAAACCATTGAAACTCAAATGTAACCTATGTATTAGTAAGTACTATGTTATTAACTATTATTGCTATTAAGGGATTAACAAGGAATTTCTAGACAACTAGAAATGTGGGACCAGAATTCTCAGTTTCATAACATTGAAGATATCCCCCTCAAATTAAAATGAGATATGGATAGCACATGGCTTGGTCATGGCAAACAGAAAAGGGAGAATGACACACACAGGCACAAGTTCAGGCAAACGAACAAACTGGAAGGTATTGTCTTACAAAAAAAAAAATTTAATACAAACAGTAAACAGAATTATGCAATACAAGCCTGGCATGTAAGGCTATGTGTGTTTTGTTTATTTGTATTACACATGCTATGTATTCTGGAGTGAAGTTTTGTTAATATTTGTCTTAGTTAATATATGCATTTCTACTACCTAAATCTTGAATATGTACAAGAGGTGTACAATAAATTGAAAAGCAAACCAAACAAAAAAATAAAATAAATGTAATACCAAAAAACACTGGCATACGAAATACACATAAACAAAACATACACAACCTTACATGCCAGCAAGAGAAATACGACTACCAATAATTCGTTTTTAGTATAATAATTATTATTTAGTATTGTTGAGTGTATTTTAATTACTCTCTTCTAACTTTGCGAGCAGACATGCCTGTTTCCGAGTCATGTTTAATAGTCAGGAACACATGCTGTAATTGGTTGACAGTTGCCTTCTCCTACATTTGTGCCCTCCTACATCTGCTTTCCAAACAAGGCAAAACCTATGCCCGCACCCACAACGAACTGAGAAAAGATAGAATTGGAACTGGATTGAATACATTTTGATGAAAAGGAAGCGATGCTTATTGCAAATTTTTTCACTTTTTTCCACTTTTCATACCTTCAAAACGTATTCTCACGGTCCCTTTTCAACTACATCCAGTTGTCCACTATAAAATGTTCAGATGCATGTTAATGCATGTTAATTCTGAAAGTGCTTTTTAATACTGTATTGACCCAGTATACATCTCCTTGGTAAGTGTAAACTCCTAGTTATATGAATATAGTCAATAAATACAAAAATTACTTTCCAGGTAGTTAGAATAGTGAAATAGCCAACACATCACATGAATATTATTGTTCAAATAAGATGTTGGCTTATTGTTTTTCATTCACGTCTGTACTGTATGTTGTGTAATAACAGATTTTATCGATATGGACCTGGGGGGTGGGGAAAAAAAAGAATTAGCAAACATTTAAATTTAAAAATGATTGCAAAGCCCTTAGATAAACAATTGTGTGGGAAGCAACACATTTGTAGTGACCTGTTGACCAGCCAGTAACTTTCAGTTCATAAAACTGGCACCTATGGTAAAAAGATATCTGGTTAATTTTTACTGCATGTGTATATATGTTTACAATGTATGTATAGGTCGCAAAACAGTGTCATGTTTCTCAATTGGATACGCCAAACTCTAGTTTAAAGTGACTGAACTTGGTGAGGGCCTTGTGTGCAGATCTGGAGACGAGTTGGGTGTCATAGGATTTGGTGTGCAGGGCAGTGGAAAGGCAACCTCATTGTAGGCTGGAGGAAGACCTTCTGGGAGAGGAAACATTTCTGGCTTCATTTCAACCTACAAAAGAGGTTGAAATGTTGGAGTTATTGTACACAGTTGCTAACAACAACAAGGGGTTGAAAGTTCCTGAAAGACAGAATGAAAACATAGCATAGTAAAAGCAAAATAGTACAATTGCATTGGGTGAGAAAGCCAGGAATTTAATCAAGATGTTTCTGCTTTTGAGTGCCAGAGGATTTAGAACCTTGAAAGCGTTATACCAAATTATTTTATAGCAAGTTATTCCTCAACTTCATTGAACAGCAAAAGATTCATTGATCCATATATAACTTACTGAAGATACTAAGTTCATGGGTTTGAATCTCAAACAAGGCTTTTTCTCAATTTTAGCTAGATATCATGACTTTACCAAGGAAGAAACAATCTATTTATTTATTAATTTTTTTAAATCTTCATATCTGATGCCCTGAATGAGGCAGTCTGCCAAGTGATGAAAATATAAAATATGTTGTATTTTGTTACCTCTGAGTATGGTGGTGGTGGGCTGAGGGAATCATCTGAACTGTAACTATTGCGGTGGGGTCTGAAGACGTTGTTGTCCTCGGTGCGCATGGGGACAACATAGACAGAGGACCGACCAGTAGGAGGCTCCGCCCTCCTCCATAGGCAGAACTTGAGCCAGGTGGAGCAGCAGAGTACACTGATGCCTATAACTATGATCAGCATTATGATCCTGAGGAGTCCAGATGAAGTGGGGTAAGAAGGCAGAATGGATTTTGAGCAGGGTCCTCCCCCAGAATGACTCTAGTCCACTCCCTTGATTTCCAGATATTTATTCATTTAAAATGTAACCAATAATGCTCTCTCATTTTCTCTTTATTTAGAATTACTAAATTATGCTAAATTACGTACATTACCAGCGCTAATCCTAGCGACCACTGGGCAACGAGGAAGTTGGAAGTGGATCCTCCAACCCACCACCCTCTTAATTTCTGGCGTTTAACACACTGCAGGCCACACAACACTGTACAGGACTCGGTTCAGCATCGACTTGAGAACAGGCACATCCCTCTGAAAGCACTACCAGACTACAGGCGGCTGAAAGTCAACCCAGCTGGATCGTTGGAATCAACAACACAAACACACTATGGAACCAGCACTGTAACTGCTGTATATATAAAAAACCCACTTACTTTATAACAACCATGGGCTCCAAAAGAGTAGGCATTTTACAAAACTGGTTCCAAGGAGCTCTGTGAGGAGTAGAGAGAAAGGGCCTTTGATGCCACACTTCAATGCATTTAAAATAAATCCTACAAAACTATGGAATTAGTTAGGTTAGGTTGACAAAAGATTGTTCCAACATGCTATATAATGCTCCCACATTATTCACCTACAATTTTTGCAGTCAAAATTTAAATAATATTATTTATTTCCACATTATATTGTTGAGTGAAGTTAATTGAAAAAAAGGTGTCAGTTTATTGGCTTACAAATGCGTAGTAGTATACACATTTTATGACAAGCCATGGCAGTTTATTTAAAGCATAAGTCTTTGGCATAAAAGTATGAATAGAAGTACAATCTCAACTTCAGACTTGAAAGTCATATACTGTAATGGGCTATAAATTTCAGTTACATGCATAGCTAAAGAACTTTGTAACTTGATGATATTGATATAGTCCGAATTGGGATTGAGTCAGTATGATTTTAGGTTTAGGTTGGTATGTCAACCAAAGCGTTGTCTATCTGTAAATTTCATGTCTTTATTTTATTATTATTACTATTTTTTTCCTTTTGTATGGACTTCTTATTTGTTTGTTTCTACTTATTTCTCGTAAAATGAAAATCAGTATACAAATAAAACGTAGTATTTAAAATTACTATAACTATGGAATATTTTATATTGAACATGCTTTGAAGCACGGAACTTCCCATACACAATGTATATTTAAGTAAAATTCTCCAGAATCAAATATGTATAATTTCAATATTAGAGATAATAACTCTTATGTTATAACCATGTTTAACATATAAGCACAGTGAAACTGAAATAACCGTTTCGATCATTACTATCAAGCACCTTTAAAACTTTAGAGAAAAGAAATACACATCTCACCTAAGAAATAAATAATTAGATCTGTAGATCAGTTGGTTGAACTCTATGTTGTCCTCAACTGGCTATTCCATAGGAGTAGAGACGCGGGAGTGTCAATCCTGCATGTGTGTGGTGTGTGTGTGTCTAAGCTCTCTCAGGAAAGGTGCAGCCCTTAAAAGCAAGTAATTAAGTTTTTACAGCTGCCCAGGGCAGTTTAAAGGCACATTAACAAGCACGTCCCAAACTCTGCAGTGTAGATTCCAGCTGAAACTTGTCAATTTTTTAAGCGTAACATTAATAATAATAATATTAATAATAATAAATAATAATAATAATGATGATGATGATGATGATAATGACAATAATGACAATGTTATCATTCGCCAATACAAGTAAACTACAATGTGGAGTTTTTAATGCAAATACATATTTTTAAGCACATGAAGCCCATATGTTTGTATCTTTATTTCTAGCTTTTTCAGTGCATTAACAATTCTTATTAGCCTATGAATAAATCAATGCAGCGAAATTGAGTAACAATACATGATTATAGCAAATAGCCTATACTATTTTGCTGAACATTTTTCATTAGTCATTCCCACTAGTTTGTATTGAAGAACGTTCTTAAATCAGGTGATTGTTAAATTAAATAATGCTGGTTGTCTGAACCCTATAGCAAGTATATGAACAAAGTCCGGCAATCTAAAGGTCTGTTATGTATCAGTCACTAAAAAGGAATCAGAAAAGGCATTTGCTACTTATCAGTCCAATTTAAATATAAATGTACTATATTTGGAAATTAATTGGAGTTAATAAGGTTTTTGTTGTTTTGCTTCCTTTGAACCCTAATGAACAGGCACACTTTTAAAAATATATTCACAGCAGAAAAGGATTTAAAGTTCCATGTTTAATCTTGCAATATCACAAACAGTGTCAGCCATAACACACAGTAGTCGAGGTATTTTTTACAAAAATGCACTCATTTCTAATACTTTTATATTTGCCAAGAACAGAGGTAAAATGTTATATTCTAAAAGCAATTTGAACTAAATATAATTGTTCTTTAAAATACTCTGTAAATGATATATTATTTATATATTACTTTATCTTATAAACTGTTTCAGTTCATCCTCTAGTATATCACCACTATAATAAACCACATTTAATTTTAAACAGAATTAATGTTTACAGAAAGAACCATGAAGTGCTAGTTCATTAAGATTACATATATACACATATTTAGTTTGAAGCCAGCTTACTAAATCCAGCTGACTCATGGACTAAGTAAGTGATGTTCAAGGCTTACATTCTGTCATAAATTTTATCATAGGTACCTATTTTGGTGAAAACCACGATAGGAAGAAGGGTTGGTGGTAGTTAACTTGCAGTTTTAACGTAACTCTCTGGGAAAAAGCCTTCAACCCCATCATGGACTCCCTCCCACCAACCATTTTCATTCCTTCTGGTGAGGTAGATGATGGCACCCTCCTGGAAGGTTAAGTCCCCTGAATTGCCGGAGTTGTAGCTGTACAGAGCCACCACTGTGGAGGAAAGAGACAGTGACTGCAAGCACAAAGATTTCAGACACAGAACTACCAGAGAATCGTGCCAAGTTATGTTTAGATTTCTTCGCTGTTTATGTTACCATGCTGAAGTGGAGTACTATAATGGACATGGATATCAACTCATTTCAGTTATACTGATACAAAATCAGGCAGCCCTTGATGTGTTTCTTTGGTAGATAAGTATTTCAGAAGGGATTTTAATATTTCCTAGTTCTGTCAGTGTTGCCCTGCAACAAACAGTTGTTACAGTCTGTAACTGCATACAATGTGCCAGACCTACTAATACCTTTCTCCTCATAATCAGTGGGGGCAGATGGGTCATAGTCCGCAGGAGGAGGAAGTGGGGCCAGAAAGTTATCATATGTATCCATGTTATCAGGGGGAGGAGGAGGTATCTCCAGGTCTGGAAAATGAAATAAGACTTTGATATCTGTCTCCAGTCAGTTATAAGGTTATTGAAGTTACTATGAAAAATTTTAGAAATATACACCATCATAATCTTAAATACTGAAAAACACAAGACATTTCACACACGTGTTGTTTCCTGTTTTTTTTTTTTTTTTTTTTTTTTTTTGCTTCATCCATGAATTAGGTTATCGGTGGCAGTAAGCAGTAGTAGGCATTGACCAGCAAAGGTCAGCTTATGTCCAGCTTAAGTCAAAGATGTGTTTTCATGCCCCTACCGAAGGAAAACAGATGGGATGTAGAGTTTTAGTCAAGTGTTCCTGTTTTAGAACCTGTTTTGGTAGGTGCAAGAAAACACGAAGATCTGGAGTAAGACAGATCTAAGTGCAGTAAGACAGACCGAATCCCCAGAAGAAGCTCACTCACCCAGATGCTGCAAGCATGTACTCAAGCTGTACAAGGGACTCATCGGGGCCAGAGGTGCTAGTGGAGGTGGGTATGGAGGGGGTGGGGGAATGATGACTGGGTGATGACCACAAGAGAAGCCAAAAATGAAGACACGTATTTTTTTAAAATAAGGATTAGAGGGGACATTTAATACAGCTATACTACTGCATATTTGAATGCTTATGTATTGCATTAGCAAGAGGCATCTAAAGCTGGGGCCACACAAACAAACTTACATGATCTGGACTCATCTCATCTGATCTTATCTGAGATGGCTTCAGATTTTGGAATGTTGACTTCCAAGATTCCGAAGCCAACGGACAAAGATGTGGATGGACACAACTTTGATGACAAGACAGGCTCATTATCTTTTTCCTTTTTTTGATTGACGTCGGCTTTTCCATTCTCACAGTTACTAATAGTTACATGAAAAGAATATATTCAGCACAAGGAAACATTGGGGAAACATAGTTTCCTGGTGATTCTCAAAACAACTTCAGTTTGGTCTGAATCTCAGATTTTTGCCTGTCCACACAGAGAGACAACGAAGATCCAGATGAGATGAGATGAGATGAGTCCAGATCGTCTGTGTAGGCCCGGGCCTAAGGGACCTCACAAGTGGCTCTGCCAATAAATTACAGGATGGGCTCTACAATCCAGAGATCGTGGGTTTGAATCTGGATAATATATCAGAACTGGCAAGAAGTACCTGAGTGCGCAGGTGAATTGCAACGCTCAATCTCCAGTATGTGGCCTGTAGTATGTTAAATCGCCAGAGATTCAATGGTGGATGAGTTGAGTCGAACAGTGTCTATATATATTTATTGATACTAAGTAGTAGTTACTGTTAGTTACATCTTTGGCAAAATGCTGGTTGTTATCACTTGCCATGTGCTTGAAAGCTAAAACATCCTTTATTGTATAGCAAGCCAAAGATATCTCAAAATGCACTTCAAGATAACTTAAATTTAATTGCAGATATCTCACATTCGATTTATGATATCTAGAATACAATTTGAGATTGACTCAAAATGACTTACTATGAAAATGCCTAGGAATTGACAATTTGATATATCTATATCTCATTTAAAGCTCCATTTCGAGTTCTGTTATTGGGACCATAAATGATATAGCTCAAATTGACATCCTGTTTAATTTCAGATATCTAAAATTGAATTTAAGATATCTCAAACAGTCAATTTGAGGTGACTTGAATTGCATTTCAGATATCTCTAATGAAGAGATATCTTAAATGCAATCTTAAATGCAATTTGAGACATCTCAAACTAGACAGGCAGTCAATTTGAGATATCTTAAATCTTGAAATTGCCTAAGTGTGAAATACATGCAATTAAATTTAAGATATCTTGAAATACATTTCGAGATGTCTCTAAATGACGGATTGGCTTGCCACATTATTGAGGTAGTGTCACATCTACGTCCGGAACTAAGTTTTGCCTTTACATCTAGTTTTGCCTTTAAGTCTGGAAGACACTGTGTCGGCCTGATCCATGTAGGGGCAGAGAAATGTTGGACCAGCATTTTAGTGTAATGAATGTAAAGTGCAGTTTCACGGAGTCCAAGCACTGTGTGGTGCCCTTACGTGAGCTTGAGGAAGGGAGCACGAGGGAGAGGGTATACAGCGAGCGTGTGTTGGGGGCCAGGCGGCCCCTGAAAGACCCTGAACGTGAGCTCGGAGGGTGGCGGGGCAGCCGAGAGCGCTTGGAGCGTGGAGCTGAGCCAGAGTAGAAGATGCAGAGAGACAGGACAACGAATAGACAAAAGGAATCAAGGAGCAGAGCACACAATTTCAGAGTGGAAATTACATTGCAACAATCAAACAAATCCTTGTTCGCCTGTTAAAAGCAACTCAGATGTTTGAAACTAGCCGTGCCCAGCCCTGGTTTTGAAGAGTTTGACAAAATGTTCCTATTTTGAATGTGGTCTAGCCTAAAGCCATACCTAGACTAAAATCATCATTCTGGAAATAAGGAGGTGCTGGAACATCAAAGTCATCACTCATTGGTGCAGGCAAAGGGACATCTGATGTTGGTGGCATTGGAAAGCCATTTTCTTCAGCCACTTAAAAAATAAGAAAAAGTTTATCGGAAATCTGTCACCTGACACCACGCTTGGTTGAATTTACAATTACACAAATCATGAATCATACGCATAGGAATTTCTTTTTCTCCTGTGAAACTGGAAGTGCATTAATGATCTAAGTTAAACTCGAAAAGCTTTGTTCCAGTGATAAATGGGTAGTTATGATGAAGACACAAAGGGTTCTGTATCTGAGGAAAGTACGACTCAGCATTTAAGGTCCATTGACCTTCCCATTTTTGCCGAGGTTCTCTTTAAACAAGGATTTTCTCCACTTCAGTTTGTTAGAGTGATTCAATTAATGGATCTGGATCTGGGAGAATATGTAATCTATAATCAGAAATAACTGAGATTCCAATTATGTTTTTAAAGGATATTGGATCCCTGATGTTCAGGAGCAATTCATTATGCCACCTACCACTAACCTAAGCTATATAAAACATTTATGCTGGCCAGATCTCCCATCTGATAAATGTTCATAATTACCAGTGTGGCAGATTGTATTATAGTTTGAGTGTTGTCTACATCTCAGAGTAAGCAGAAGCAAAACCATTCCTCCATTTTTCAATTATTAACTTTTTTGGGAAAAGTTAATTGAAAAATGTGTTAATGGTTCCATGCTTCCATTTATTCACTAACAAATATGAAATGTTTAATAAAAAACACGGACCAGTTTCTAGTGGGGGAGCAGGGGGAGGAGGGGGGTTGGTGGGCTGGAGGACGCTGCCAGGTCCTGGGGGTGGTAGAGGAGGAGGAGGGACATCCGTATTTATCTCAGCCAGTAGGGGAAGAAGAGGGGGAGGTGGGCTATCCTCCATAGTGGGCGAGGTGATGTCAGTATCTGGCCAGGTTGGAACCATAGGTGGAGGAACAGCAATACCAAAGCTGGAACTGAGTGGACACAACAACACAATAGTTGTGATGACAAAACAACCAGAAATGGAACATTCATGTTCATAAGCCTGAAGATTCTCCCTCTTTCAGACAGACCTTTAGTCAGTCAGGGGTATCTACAGTGTGCCAAGATAGGTACATCCTACCCACTGCTGCCTTGCTTACCCCATCGAACGGTCATTGAGAGAAGAGAGGGACGGCCCTCGGGTCAATGTAGGAGCAACAGGGCACTGCACAGGCTCAGGGGGGCGACTGGTCCGACTGCAGCATTGCCAAAGACAGACATCGTGTCAAGGCCATAATATTGTTTAATACATGCGCACACCTAACTGATATACATTTTTTATTTGGCTAAGAAGTCATTATTTTCTTTCAGTTTCTATATACAAAATAGTGCATACAATAGTTGTTTACCATGCATTTGTGACTCCATGAAAGCACAAAATATTCAATCTGTGAAAAACACAAGGTGTGGCAGTACTAAAATGTGTTTTGAAGACAAATTGAAAATGCTACTGCAGTCCTAGTAAATGGACCTAGGCAATAAGAATGCATGGATTTGCAGAGTAGGATGTTATGGGAAGAAATGCGCAGTTATTAATATCTGCAGGTGCACTCAGTACTTACTGCTCTCAGTAAGCACCATGTCCTCAAGAATTATTGGCACCCTACGTAAATATAAACAAAAACGGCTGTGAAAAAATATCATTGTTGTTTATCAGCTTGATCTTACATGATTATCTTATGTGATAAGACTTATAAATTGTTTGAATTTCTTTTTTTTTTAAGGAATAATTTTTCTCAAAAAAATATCACAGTTATGATTTAGTGCACCCTCCCTTTAACAAGATAACAGCATTGAGGCATCAGGTGACAAGGATGGCCATTGCAAATGCTTGATTCTATGGTCAGTGAATCTTTTTGTGGATTTGGAGGTATACTTTGGATTGTTGTCCATCAGGAAGATCCTTCATGGAGTCCATGATGCCATATATCCTAACAAGGTTCCCAGGGCCTTTAGAAGTACAAAATCACCACAACATCACAGATCCACCACTATACTACACAGTAGGCATTAGGTTATTTTCTGCATGACTATTATTCTTTTTACGCAAAACCCACCTCCGATGTTTGTTGCCAAAATGCTCTATTTTAGTCCTTCCAGACCATAGAACCTAGTTCCAATCGAAATTCGTGCATCCTAATCCAGGTAGGTTCATCACAGCTGCAGCTGTTTTAAATTTCTTAATTAATGTCCTAAAAGTGGAGACAGGCATTTGCTGCCATTTAGCTATATTTTTAGCTATAGCCATTGCCTAGGTCAACAACCTAGGCAATGGATTAATTTCAGCCTAGGCAATAAGATTAATTCATTTATCTGAAAATTAAATTAAACAAAAATGAAATGGCCTTTTCTCATGTTGACCTCATATTTATACCCCAGTGAAACAGGAAGCCCCTTAAGAGTTCCCAAAAACTCAGATGAACTTTAAAAAGTCAAATCTTTGGAATATATCAGAATATATATATTGTTCAAATTTTGTTAATAAAAAGTTTTTATATCTGATAAATAATAATTATATTATTATATAAATATAATAATTATCTCTTGATTAAAATATTTTTTCTTTGAACAATTTTAACGCATTTTTTCACAGCCTTTTTTGTTCATATTTACGTAGGGTGCCAATAATTCTGGAAGACACTAAGTATGGAGATAAAAATGACTGTTGGTTCGCATGGTGAAGATAAGCTCCATTAGCTTGTGTTTTATTGTGAATTATAGTAGTTCTGTGTTTGTTGTAGCATCATAATGCTTAAATAGGTTTGCATCACATGAATATGAAGTGATCTTTCTTTGATGAGTAAATGACAGTAGTTTCGACATGAAATCTCTTAATGAGCATGCTTGCCATATGACTTAATATACCTATTGTTAGTGATATTCAGTAAAAGGAGAACCGGTCAAGGGCACACAAGTTTCACACAAGCTAAGCTTTTTTAAGACATTAGCTATGAACCACTAGCTACTGTTGGTTCCATATTTAGCACTCAGAATATTTTTGAAAGAGTAAGAACGAAACTAAAGAAGTAGGCCGTGCTCTTCAGCGACAGTGGTTGGTTTACTAGCTAGATGAAACAAAGACTCAAGCCTCACCAGTAGCAAACTTGATTGCCAGATAATATGAACAAACTTTAGTCAATGGTTTAATAGTTTGTTAGGGCTTACTGACTATGACCCAGGTCATTCTTAATTAAATGTTGGACTGATAAAGATAACATTTTTCAATTTTTGGGTTTCAAAATAATTTTATACGTTTATTTATTTGTTTCGTTGCAATAAGAACGTTGCAAACCTTGGTCTGTGTCTTTTCCCGTAATGCCCTCTTTCTTGTACCATGCAATGGAATCTGTTTCTGAAATCTGGTAGCTATCTATTCCATCACTTCAAAGACATGGACAAATACAGTAAGGGAACATCATACGTTTAGACTAGCCTGTTTGCAAAGCATTTATAAAGCTGAACCTTTCCCTGCAGAAATAACCCTTATATTCTGTAACCCCTTCTAGGTCTTGAGATGTTATGAGAAAAGAGTCATACCCCAATGTGCCTCCTGTGTCCCGGGCACTCTGCTTGCGGTTCATGGTCCCAGTTCTACCCAGTTGTTTTCCTGAGTCCTGAAGATGGAACAAGAGAGTTAACATATATTTCTTGTTTAAAAATAAGCACTCCCTGGACAAAAAATAATTCATTTTACAAGCTTTGCAAGGCAGAACTGTCTAAGTAACAGGGGTTTCCTTTCATTTGGTGGCAGAAGGTGCTGAGCATAGTTTGTATTTTATGTTTATATTTAAAAGAGTCATGGTTAATCCTTAAATTTTGTTTAATCGAAATGTGCTACACTGCTATATATACACAGTATTGTGAAAACGTATTTGACCCCTGAAAATTGGCCTTAGCTAAGGCAAGAGAGGCCTGCAGATTCCTGGATTTTACACCTTGCTCATTGAGAGATTTGGGCAGGCTAGCCAGTCATCGGAAGATATATTACTGTCCCCAATATTTCTCCCCCCCATTTGGACAATATCACTCTGAATGTGGATCGATGGACCCCAGAGCCTTCGAAATGGCATTGTAACCAGAATTTGTTTAGGGGCAGGGGGAATTTGGCTGCATGGATTTGCAATCCATACGTGAAATTTTATGTAAATAAACTGAATAGTATTAATCAGGGATTTCTCTAGGATTTAAAGACTTTCAGAACTCAGCCTAAGCTTCATGTAGTCGGTAAAAATAACAATTGTAAACAATTTCGGACTGATGGTTATTGGCAGTATTTGGGGAGAAAAAATGCTTCAGTTCTTTTCACGTTTTACGACACATTTGCCAACGCAAATTGAAATACCACAAAATTTCAAACAATTTTATGATTTAGAAAGATGTGGGCCAACATCTGCATGTTTTATAAGATTGTAGGCACAAAAACAAAATAAATGGACTGCCAAGCTTGGAACTATTTGTACTGGTTTATTATGTTTCTGATAATCAAATTTGAGAAATAATATTGCTACTGTTTAAAAATTAAAATATTTTCTTTAAATGATGTGTGTCCATCAACAGAAAAAAACATAATTAATAATTAAACAAAAATGTATATATGTTTGCTATCTAGTTCTGTGGATTACTAACAGTGAACTGTGGTAGTGAACAGTAGGAAACGTTAGCTTAATTTTAGCTAGTAAACCTAACTAAAGTCAACGTCACTAGCTAGCTAATGTTTCCAGATAATTTTGTGATGTTACCCAGTTTGAACTCCATACCAAGAACTTGGAATATAACATTAGCTACCAGATCAATAAGCATGTGTATTTAAAAATAATCTACCTTTCCCTCAAAATAGTGTGACAACTGCACTAATCAATCTTAGTACAACATGTCACTGCTGTAGATATCACTGAAATAAAGGATAAAGGATTGACTCACTGATACTTTGATCTCAATTTTCACTGCAAGGCATGACATTAAAAAACTATGAAGTGCGATTTATTTTCCTGAGATTATATTTTTACTTAAATTTTATGACTGGTATATTATTGATGTGTTGTAATGTGCTATTTTTTTAAATTAATAAATAAAATCCAATGCTGTACAAGGTAGATAGAGGCTACCAGCATTGTTCAATAATGTCCTTGTTGCTTAAAGGACTTTAAGTAGAAGTAATTGCCACAGATATCACACTTTTCGAGCCCGTTGTAGTTTGCATCACCAAAAAATATGGCTTAATGCATATGTTCACCATTAACATAGTCAAATTAAGCAGCAGGACACCATTTTTTTCTATATTGCTCTTTGCTATATATACAGTGGGGAGAACAAGTATTTGATACACTGCCGATTTTGCAGGTTTTCCCACTTACAAAGCATGTAGA
>JAOYSI010001022.1:0-13742 GCA_025775065.1 Hiodon alosoides
TTTTTTGGCGTGGTTTTTGGATTGTGGTATTTTTTGTACCACGTTTCAGTTCCGCCAGGCTATTCTGTTGTCGTTTGGTTGGGGTCCCTGCAACCCCCCTCCCCCCCCCCCCCCCCCCTGCTGGAGTCTCGCGAGAAGCTTTACAACAATAAATTAAAATTGGAAAAGAAAAAGAAAAACCGAGGTAGAGTAAAGCCGCTTGGAAAGCGTTTCTCCGGCAACGGGAAAACTGCAACGCTGCAGTCGGCGTGCAACTAGTGTTTTCTTGTGTTCGTTGCCCAGGGCTGTCCGCGTTGGAGAAAAAAGGGAAAGTGCCAATTTCAGACACAGATCACTATTATCAAGAAGAAGAAAAAACACATATTTAATCTCCCAATTTTTACGGTTGTACGTTTAAATGTTAAATAAACTGATATTTTGCTTGAATAAACAGGTTGACCGTTCAACTAATAAAACAATTATTTGAACTTTAAAAGCTTTGGATAATAACTCTGGATCGGACATTACTTATTCTTTATAAAATAAACATGATCACTAAACCCTTGTAAACAGTAAACTGTGTGTATAAAGAAAATTTGCTGGAAATTAGTGTCAAATCACGTTCTCCCTCCACACTTAATTTTATTTTTTGAATAAAGTGCAGGCTAGCTGAGTACGCAGACCCACCTTCTGATAGATGAATTACTTCTTGTATTAAAAGGTGTTCTCGATTCACCCAAAACAGCTGTGTAGCCTGCAATCTTCAGAACGATTGGGAAGAGACAGACTGTCTTTCATATAAAAAGCTTGAGTGTTATTGAAAAGTAATTTGAATGGCATAAAGTTATTCCTCCTTGAAGTTCATTGATAAAGGTTTATGTTGGTGTGAAAAAGGATGGGTTTGTTTACAGGCATTGATTAACTTTACCACAGACGCCATGTATGTAGGCCATGGAAAGGTCACAGTTAATGTTTCTGTATGCAAAACTCAGCTCGAAGAAATCCGAGCGCTTTTTTTCGCTCAGCTTGTCGGTCTCCGATTACTCCATACCCACGTTCCATGCACCGACTGTATTAACGCTCTCTGCAGGTGTTCGAAATGCTATGATTGTGTTCCCTCCTTCACAAACCCAACGAAAAGAGAAACCAGTGAAAGGGAAATCATCTCTGGGCGTCACATGGCGCCTGACAAGGTCAGGAGTGAAGATAAACAGTTCAACTATCTAAAGCTGAAACATTGTGGGCCCAGAGAGAGCAACTTGAGCAAGGGCAAATTATTCCACTCCATTGTCTCCCTGGCTTCTCTCTTGCAGTTAACAAATCAATAAGGGGTCAAATTATAATAACATACAGGCATATGTAGAAGCTGACATTTTCAACCCTTGGTATAGCAGGATAGATTTTTTTTTTTTATCTGGTTACTTATTCAGGTTTGATTGTGCTTTGAAAAAACGACTCTGATCGTTGAAGTATCTCGAAAGGGAACTGCGAGTTGCCGTATTTTTTTCACTGGAGACGAAAGAATTCCGAGATGACATAATTTTTTTTACCTCGATGTGTAAACGTCGGCTCGGCACAAGCGCCTTTCACTGTCACGGGAGAGAAACATTTTAAAATCAAAATTTTAAAGATATCCCTTTTTTCCCGGCCTTGCATCAGGTAGTTAATTCCTCATCACAAAATGAACACAATGGCAAATATTTATGAAAATGAGAGCTCCCTCTAGGGTATGAACGATGTCCTACACGTGTCCTCGTCTCGACCCGCGGAAGACTTCGGGTGTATGTCTACGTATTACCAGGCTGATCAATGTCCCTATTCATCGAGCTTCAAGTCTGCTGTCATGCTAATTGCGAACGACATGAGAAAAAGTTGTTTGTACACAAACAGGGCCTTTGTTTAGTGTTCTGCGACGATTGTTTCTGACAGTTCCTACACCAATTAATTGCGTTTGGAGTATTTTTTTTAATAGTGAATGTTGCATTTTCCCACTTGGATGTGGTTAAGAAGGCAAATGTAACTACTCTGTTGTGGATATGTGGAATCAAAGCCGCACAGGACGAACCTCATGGTGTGCATTATTTCTGCAATTGAATAAACATTTACTATGGCCTTGGTCATTTCTCAAAAGTCATTTCAAAAGAATTTTCTCTTTTTGTCTTGCAGCTGTTCTCATTAAGCAGCGGTATTTTACCGCAAACCGAAAGCATATATACCATCTAAATTTTAGTCTACACGCTCACGATCCCTCAAAAACGTAATCATAATTCCAAAATGACCCAAAAAAAACAACATTGAGAAGTATAATAGGATAATATGACGGTTACAATGGTACATTTCTGATTTCAGTTGCCGTGCCAGCGGTAAAGCCAGAAAGGGTCGCAGTAAGTTTCTTCCGTAAATTCCTCTCATTGAGCATACCATCGCTGTTGATGTCTGCAGAGAGTGTGAGCCAATCAGATCACCGGTCCATACCTTATCCTTTTCCTCCCTCAACACAGTTGGTGTATCCAGCTGTTTGCCACGTTTGATAATTTAATCGTTTCTTCTTCTAAGCACCCCCCTTCCCATAAAGTAATTCCCATCTTGCTTTTTTCATCTGCTTACCTCGCCCCTCCGTCTGTACGCATACCGTATGCCTAGTGCCTACCTACAGTCGAATCCCCGGGACAGTGAAGTAATGAGCACGGCGCGATAGCTTCCGTTTGTCTATTCTACCCAGACAGCCGGTCATGTTGCCCTGGGCACAAAAGCCGCGGTAAGATCCATCGTCCGTTTCGACCTTGCCTGGATCGTTAGAGTGATACTTCTGCGGTGTTAAAGTTAAGGGTTTTTTTCCCAACATTTTGTCTACTTTGCAGTGTATACTAAATTGCCTCTCGATAACTGTCACAGCCTGACGCGGGCCAGCAGTGTCAAGAGCCGGGAAGGATGCAGCCCGCTTCGTACTCCTGTCGGGAGTACTAACAAGCTCCTTACGGGACTCTAGTGCTCACGGAACGGGGAAGTTTTTATTACTCATGTCTCACACTGGTGCCAGGATGCTTCAATTCATTCGGCACTGAGAGCTGTTGAAGTCGGAAATATCCTCTCTCTCTCTGCATACTCGATTTCACACCGCACCATATACAGGCAGCGCTTAACTAGTCAAAACATCGTGACTGCGAGATTTTCATTCAGGGTTTTTAGTTTAAAAAAAAAAAAAAAAAATTTGCATCTTGTTTGTCAGAAATGCGAGATATGGATGTGGGTGAAGACGAGTTGTTATGCTGACTACAATGTTTATGCCAGAGTGAAACCAGAAACACTAGTCTACATTTCTGATACTAGGGCCATGGATGCGAATGACAACATTGCTCCATTTTGTGAAGTATAGTTCACAATTTATTCTTAATTAGAGCATTAGCGAGTGATATATATATATATGTGTGTGTGTGTGTGTGTGTGTGTGTGTGTGTTTAGTTCATTGTGTTTATATGAAAGGTCAGTCATACTGCCAGGGTAAATGTTCGACTTATTGAATCAGTACACCCCCCCCCCCCCTTACATAACTACTAGTTTGGCTAGATATGTTCATATGTGTACTGTTTACACATAAATGCAGGTGGAAATCCTGAGCTATCATTTTAAAAGTGAGGCCGTGCCAATGTGTCAGAAAACCTCCGTCGACAGGACTCATTCAGCTTCGCTGTTCTGGGAACAGTGTTTTCCCACAGAGAGACGAGCAGCCGTGCTAATCAATGGCCTAGATTCCAAACGGGCCTGGGGGAAGCTCGGTTCTGCTCCGGTTCATCTGGTGCCAAGACTGAGCAAAGGCCTCCCACCCCGTTGACACACCACAGTCTCGCTGCACCCAAGCCAACGGAAGAAGGAGATCAGACCATTTCTTTATCCTGATGAATGTAAATAGTGGAAAACAGCGTGTGGTAAAAAAATAGAAGAATATCATTTGAGCATATGTTTTGCTCAAGGCAATCCCTGTGTGCCAAGTTTAAATACCACAACCAGGGGTTCCTAAAATTACAGACCAGGGCCCAAATGGGTCTCTGAGTGTTAATAACACAGCACTGTTTTATGGTACTTTATATGAGGTAACATTTTACAATAAGAGAATTTAACTGCTGTTTTATAGAGATGACTGCAGAACTTGCTGTGAATGAACTGTAAACAACTACTTGCTAAGGTGAAAGCTAAATACTAGCCAAGCTGCGGCTCCCCGCAATTGTAGGCCAGGGCCCACAGGGGTTTCGGAAGCACAGTATTTTCTATAGTACAGTACACAGTGAGGTAATATTTTCATATTAAAATATTCGATGACCATTCACAGCTTACTGTGAATAGATATTTAACAGGAAGTTGCCATGTGGTGAGGGGTGTACGTTCTATATAAAATTACACAAAACCGAGATCCAAATATAACTAACACAGATTGGAGAAACAGCATACATCTGTAATAAAATCCAGGAAAATACTGTAACAGTCTTAAAGGTCAACTGACTGAGGTGAAAGAAGCAATGTTTTAAATAACTTTGAGATTTGAACTGAAATATTTTATTTGTGAAAATTATTACAACAAAAATAATACTTTTATAAGATCTTATATACAGATATATATATATATATATATAGTTAAAGAGTAAATGACATACAGGCCAGCACCAGTAAACTACCCTGTTCACTTTACCCTGAGCCCTGCTCTCAGTAGAGTCAGCTGTGGAACTGAAACCTGTTTCGTTGACATCGTTGGGGAGGCCTGGAGAAGCGCCTGTGGCTTATCCTGTCACACTGTCACATGCAACTGCAGAGTTTAGAGCCGGTTTTGAGCTGGTTTAAAGCTGGTAAAGAGCCGGTTTACAGCTGGTTAAGAGCCGGTTTACAGCTGGTTAAGAGTCGGTTTACAGCCGGTTAAGAGTCGGTTTATAGCCGGTTAAGAGACTGTTTTGAGCTGGTTAAGAGTCGGTTTACAGCTGGTTAAGAGTCCGTTTACAGCCGGTTTATAGCCGGTTTACAGCTGGTTAAGAGCCGGTTTACAGCTGGTTAAGAGTCGGTTTACAGCCGGTTAAGAGTCGGTTTTGAGCTGGTTAAGAGTCGGTTTACAGCCGGTTAAGAGCCGGTTTACAGCTGGTTAAGAGACTGTTTTGAGCTGGTTTACAGCTGGTTAAGAGCCGGTTTTGAGCTGGTTTACAGCTGGTTAAGAGTCGGTTTACAGCTGGTTAAGAGCCGGTTTTGAGCTGGTTTACAGCTGCTCAAGAGTCGGTTTACAGCCGGTTAAGAGCCGGTTTAAAGCTGGTTAAGAGTCGGTTTACAGCTGGTTTACAGCTGGTTAAGAGCCTGTTTAAAGCTGGTTAAGAGACGGTTTTGAGCTGGTTAAGAGTCGGTTTACAGCTGGTTAAGAGCCGGTTTTGAGCTGGTTAAGAGTCGTTTTACAGCTGGTTAAGAGCCGGTTTTGAGCTGGTTTACAGCTGGTTAAGAGCCGGTTTACAGCCGGTATAGAGCTGGAAGGAGAATGACCAGACCAACATTTTGAGCCACTGCCCTAAATGAACATTACTACCTTTGTTCATGTCATTTTTGTGACGTAGTTCTCTAGAGTTAGCATTCGGCCTAGGATTGATGGATGAACAAAGCCTTATACGAGCTGAGAGACATTTCTGTGGGCCAGTTTTGCCCTCTTTCCGAAAGCAGCCAGGGGTCAGATCCAACTTCTAGGGTGTTGTGATAGGACGGGGGACAAAGGAGGACAGATGAATCCTCAACATTCTCCCTTCGGTTTTTAATGCGATTGAAGAGAATCCTTTGAAGGCAGAAGATTAGCAATGAGGCTAACTACCTCCTTTCTTACACTCTATGGCTTTAAAAAAATTCAGTATGGACTAGCCTGGAAGAATTTCAATGATTTAGGTCTTTCTGTGTGTCTGTCCATCTAGCTCTTGAGAAGAGATATTTAGTTCAACATAACGGTGATGTTCACTCTGCCTGGTGATTTATACAGACCTGCTGACCCCCCCGCACCGTTGGAATGCAGTTGTGGTCCACCTCGGATAGCGTTTCTCCTTACCGCTTCTGAGGCTGGGAATGTCACGCAGGCCGGAGGGAAGGAGGAGGCTTTTAATTAAGGCCAGAGCT
Organism: Hiodon alosoides; assembly: GCA_025775065.1. Lineage (NCBI taxonomy): Eukaryota > Metazoa > Chordata > Actinopteri > Hiodontiformes > Hiodontidae > Hiodon > Hiodon alosoides. The sequence goes on from JAOYSI010001022.1 coordinate 6,106, forward strand.
CAGGGAGGCAGCAGGAGACCCAGCATGAAACCAGGGAATTCTCTCCCTCTTCTCCTCTCTCACTCTTTTCTCCTCTCTCTCTCTTTTCTCCTCTCTCTCTCTCTCACTCTTCTCCTCTCTCTCTCTCTCCTCTCTCTCTCTTTTCTCCTCTCCCTCTCCCTCTTCTCCTCTCTCTCTCTCTCCTCTCTCTCTCCCTCTTCCTCTCTCTCTCTTTTCTCCTGTCCCTCTCACTCTTCTCCTCTCTCTCTCTCTTCTCCTCTCCCTCTCCCTCTTCTCCTCTCTCTCTCTCTCCTCCTCTCTCTCCTCTCTCTCTTTTCTCCTCTCCCTCTCCCTCTTCTCCTCTCTCTCTCTCTCTCGCTCTCTCTCCCTCTTCCCCTCTCTCTCTTTTCTCCTCTCCCTCTTCTCCTCTCCCTTTCTCCCTCTCCCCCGCTCTCTTCCCCCCTCTCTCTCTCCCTCTACTGAGTCTCTCTTTGGCGGTTTTACCCCCCATCAGGGTGACTGATGGAACAACCCAAATTAAAGCAAAGGATTCTGAGAAAAATATTAAGAGAGCAGGCTCATCTCTTAATTGCATCCTTTTTCGGGTGACATGGGTGACAGTTGCTAGTTCCCTTTGCAGAGACTACTTCTCTTCCTGTCGCCTGCGGGAGACAGTTTAGAGCCGGCTTTCGGTGAGAAACCTGGAGAAATGACCCGGAAACATCTGTAAACCTGTTCATCCCAAATCGCGTGAGTCTAAAATGACCTTTCTCTCGTATTTGTGTTATATATAAAACACGTCCTAAAATAAAACGGAAGTTAATTTGATAATAAATGTTGTTATGTTATAGCACAAGTGCAGTGGACCACGCCAAACTGAACTCCATAAACTGACTATATAAAACCTTATAATATCCTTAGAGACAGAAGCCCAGCACAGAATTTCACATGTACTAAATGCTCAAACCGATATGACACGGATCATTACAAAAATACGCTATTTTCCTTATTTTGGACGATTTTATAAAATCGTTGTTTTCAAGCCAATCCTTCTTATTGCAGAAGGCGCAGTCGAATAAACGAACGCAAAGAGCTTTTGAGGTAGGTGAAAGAAGAATGTAAACTTGATGTATGACGCCACCTGCCTGTCAGACTGTCCACACGCGAAGAAACGCAAGTAGGAATATAACAATGCGAGCGAGTTTTGTATCTCTGTGACTATTTTGTATTTCTTTACTTATTCACTAACCTGATAATTCCAGCTCTTTACCATTTTACCTACCTTGTGTCTCTGTTCTTTTCCATTGCACGCAAGTAAGTTCTCCGAACAGATTGACTTGTGGTGTGGAGTCATTACTTTCTCTGCAGCTAGGCAGAACTGTACTGATAACGCGACGTTAAGGGCGGGGGAAGCGTAAAGCCCGGCGGGATGGAAAGTTCCGACTAGACGAGGTTATGTCATTGTACGTGCAGTGATTGTATCCCTCCTCTCCCGCTTGTACACCACCAATCAATTATTATTTATTTCTTCACGCTCATAAAGTGCTTTGTTGTTTCCCAAAAAGTCCTACGAAATTACATTTTTATTGTCATCCTAAACAGGGAAATAAACAAATGTACTACTGTTAACATTACACGTTCCTATACCAATAGTTCGTAATTGGGCAATAAATAATTTCTATAAAATTCTGTAAAAAAGAGACCCCTACAGAAATACATTTTTAAATCAGTAATTATCAATAATCAAATGATATTTTTTTTTTCAAACAATTAATTTGCAGAAGGAAATGAGAATTGAGACTTCTATGTAATAATACACACAGCCACGCACAGCAATTCTGGAGGAATTATTTATTTTCGTTTATTTAAAGAGATCATATAGACGATCTAATGGCATGATCCGTAACTCTTGAATCTTTACGGAACCTCGGATACTATTCCCGAGATATTTTAGAATACTATCGTCATCTAATAAACCTCAAAAGCACAGAAAACGCCATCTGTCTACTTAAACATGTTTTAAAAACGAATGCGAATGGAAAGCGCGTCTTTCCATTACTTATTTAGTTCTTGGTAAGTTTCAGCAGTCGCAGAATGTCGGGCTCAATTTCAATGGTCGGAAACTTCTTGCTGTACCGTTTAAACGGTTCGCCCTCTGGTCCGATGAGAAACTTCTCAAAATTCCAGGAGATGTCTGTCCTGTTGATCGGGCTCCAGATAAGAAATTTTGGGTCTTGGATGAGGGAAGTTGGATCGTCGTCGGGGTACGGCAGTTTATCTTTCAAATAGGCGAAAACCGGATGTGTGTTAGTTCCGTTAACGTCGCACTTCTCAAAAATAGTGAAACCGGGCTGGAACCCACCACCGGGGCGCACGTGCATCAGCGAGTTAAAGATTTCTCCATTTGAACAGTTCTCCTGGCAAATGAGACAACGTATGAGTCATTTCGTGAATTTTCAATAAACAGACACATGGTTACTCAACTTCACGTTTTAATACCTAGTTTGAACTCTGATCAAAAGTTAAGTTGTCTCCACATCCGAGTACTGATTAACGATCTCCAATTCATCAACAATTTAATGGGCCCTGTTCCTTTATCACTACAAGCGTACGCTTGCCCCCAATCAAGCTTTCTTACGTCACATCCCACTGTATCCGTTTGTATAAAAAAACAACGATCAAAGTTACATAATCTCTATCCCGACGGCAGTATTACGGTAACTCACGCAGGGTAAGAATACCCGTTAAAGAAACACAATAATCCAAAGCGATCCGGTTAATACAGAACAACCCTTTACCGGTTTCTTTACCGGCCGAAGTGCAGGTACCCCCCGTCACACTGACCTGATACCCGAACTGGTTGCACGGGAAACCCAGGACCACTAGCCTGTGAGGGTATCGGCCCTGTAGCTCATTGAGCTGGCGGTAGTCCTGGGTGGTGGTGCCTCATAGCGAGGCCACGTTCTCGATCAGAATCACCCGCCCTCGGAAGACGTTGAAATCCACAGACTCCCCCTGCAGAGTCGTAGCGCGGAGGTCGTAGAAGGTCTTAGCTATGAACGCCATGGCGTCCGCACTGCCAGATCGAAACAGAGTGAATATCGCTGAGTACCGGCTCCAGGTACTTGAGCACAGCAGCTAGTCACCTGACACCAGACATAAAGGCCATCCGTCTCGGTGTCAGGTAACTTCCAAGAAAGCCGATACACCGCTGTCACCGATCGCCCCAACGGCGACAACAAAAACGGTCGGATGACTTCTATTTCAGTTTGTAGCCGATGGCCTACTTGATCGACTGGGGATCAGGAAGCGCTTCAACATGTATTGTTTTGACTCGTTTTGACAAACATAGCCTATATTTAAAAAATAAAAAATCATTAACGATAACTTTTTGAAAATCGACCCGTCATCCGTTAAAATGACGACGCTGAAACCTTAGCAAATCGACTAAAACACGAAAGTGTAATCAAGTAACAGCACTTATCTTGAATGGTAAGGCAAGTCATATTCAAAGTAGCCTATAGGGTGCTTATTTCGAATTAAACAAAATTCTCGTTGAGGAGAGCTGGAAAGAGTAGACATATCAGGTATCAGGATCGTGATACCCACGGCGGACACTGCAGTAATTCTATGGCGGGTATCATTTACTGAAACATAAAACATTTATCCTCTCTCATGATCAGAACTGGGAGATTAGTTTTACTCGAAGGGTCAGAGCTTAACTTCGAACCCGTGGCTAGACTGGGATATATTTTACGATTGAAAATTGTATCTTAAGATCGTATGACAGGGTGTGTGTGTGAAAAAATATTTTAAAAAGTAAATAAATGTATAAAAGGAATAAAAATAGATTTTCACCGGCGGCCTTCATGACAAGCAAGTTTGAAACTTAACACATAACTCCAGAAACAAAAGAAGTAAGCAAATATTTCGTGACTATTTATTCGTAAACATCTGCAAATAAAACTTTTAATATTTTAAAATAAAACCCTGAAACACATTTATTTCTACAAATACCTAGATAAAATTCAAGTATTTATAAACTTAAAAAAAAAAATTTAAGATGAACAGAGACGATACAGAGATACATTATGTATCCACAGTATAATCTAGCATTCCATTAATAATTACACGAATAATTACATTAATAAAAACGTATTAATTAAACCTTAACGAACGCTTCTGGGTGCCCTGTAAAGTCACCACTACCATCTTTGTGAATACAAGTCACGCGTTTTCAAAAAACTAGAAGTTCCTCTCCTTTTTTAAGATATCAAAATTCTTATAAAGGCGAAACATCCCTTTATATATACACATTCTGCTAGCACTCTTCCGAAAATGTCAACCACGATTTACAACACAGTACCGGTATTGGTTAAACAAGCAGATCTTAAACGTGAAAAGGCAAGACAAGAGGGGAAAAAACCTTTATTAGGTTCACGAATTGGTTCAAATTTATATATTTTTGAATGTCATTTTAAAAAGTCAACGTCTGTTTACTTTAAACATTAATTTTTTTTTCAACATTTAGTTTTAGTCTAATCAATGTTAGGGTTAGGGTTTTTTATGTCCTGTAATAACTGCTGTTCTTACTCGCGTTAATAACTGAATAGCAGTTTTAATCTTAGTATAGTGTTGACCAATTATAAGAATAATAAACTAGACGGATCTCGCTTTTGTCAAGGTTTGTTTGTCTTTCCGGACAAGACATGCGGTGAAATCGGGGCAACGGTTGTTACTACGGACAGATAAGCCGTCTGTCGCAGTTTCAGTTTTCACTGCTTCAATAATTCACCAGTTTTCTGCCCTCCACCCCGAGCGACGCTTCTTCTGTCACTGTCGCGCGTCGGTTAAATTGCTTAACAGCACGACGGATCCAGCCCACTTCATTTACCTGTATATTTAGTTAACCTAACGAGCGATCCTTGTCATTTCAGCCAACGCTGAAAATGATCTGTGGCGTGAAATAGAAAGAAACGGAAATATGATGCATAAACAAAGACAATTCCTAAAAAACGGTCAACTGAAATACATATTGAAGAGGCAATGAAAAGAAAGATTCTACTGGGTGTCACAACGTGTCGTGAAAACTCCCGTCTTTCAGTATAAGTGCAGAAGGAAATGCAGAAGGAAGTTCTCGCTGGTTGTTAGAATGGTCCGGGGCTCCGCCAGAAACGGACTACAGCTCAGCCACGGTATTCTGCAGTAAGCAAGGGGTTGGAGTGGACGGTTAGATTCATTACCAGCACCTCGGGTTTTCTTGACCCGAGTATTCCGCGGGCAGCAGGCGTCGGTAGTGCAGGCGTCGGTAGTACAAAACAGAAAGGGTAACGCACCTAACTCGCCTCACAACATGCCATCTAGTGAATTATCTGCGAACTACACTTAGGATCCAAAGCCTAAATTCAAAATCCAACATATGCAAAATAAAATAAACACTTTTTTAAAGGAAGGGGGAAAACGCACCACCTCCTTTAGAGCAAAACACAAACTAAGAAACAAATAAACACTATGCAAAAAGTAGTGGTTATTTATTTTAAAAACTGAAAAATGAGGATATATGCGTCTGAGCATTGGCAGCAGGCAGGACAACCTACTAACGGAGAAGGCTCTGAAAAGGTTTCTGTAATGTCAGGGAGCGCTTGGCAAAGACTCCCCAACTCCCCTAACACCAGCAAGTCTTCTGGGTGTTGGCTCCGTCGCGCTGGCCCTCCTCGTCCTCCAGGTCAGCGATGTTGAGTTCCTCGCCTAGGGGCACCCTCAGGCCGTCCAGCTCCTTCTTATTGGCCTGCAGCACTAGCTCGGTCAGTCGGGTGAAGGACTGCGGAGGAAGTAGGGGAGAGTCGGTGCTGATATGGCGCCCCACCCACACAGAACACTGGGAGGAACTCCAATCACAAGCCCACAACGAGACTTCAACTCAAAGCCACCGCAGGAAGCATCCAGTCGTTTAAAGGAGGCCAGGGTGAAAGGTGGAGTGACAGACTCACCTCCTTGATGTTAAAGTTGGTACAGGCACTTGTCTCATAGAAGTCCATTCCATAGGTCTTGGCGAGCTGAAAGATCAATAATGTTATCAATGCGACGGCCAGCAGGACATGCGTCTTCCTTTTCTGTTCCTTATGGAGGGCCGTCGACGCCGAAACCAAACGGAAAAATACATGTGTACATTTAAAACTAAATTGGTTTTTATTTTTCACTCTGAGCTTGAGGGACTAGAGTGCCAAAAGAGAAAAAATTTATAATTACCATTTAATGTTTTGGACAGTGGGTGCCCAACGCGGCATAAAGAAATAAATAAATTCTTTAATTTTCCCTAACCGTGAGGCAGACACAGGGAGTGAGGAAGACACAGTGGGGTGAGAAAGACACAGGGGAGTGAGGCAGACACAGGGGGGTGAGGCAGACACAGGGGGGTGAGGCGGACACAGGGGAGTGAGGAAGACATAGGGGAGTGAGGAAGACACAGGGGAGTGAGGCGGACACAGGGGAGTGAGGCAGACACAGGGGAGTGAGGCAGACACAGTGGGGTGAGAAAGACACAGGGGAGTGAGGCAGACACAGGGGGGTGAGGCGGACACAGGGGAGTGAGGAAGACATAGGGGAGTGAGGCGGACACAGGGGAGTGAGGAAGACACAGGGGGGTGAGGCAGACACAGGGGAGTGAGGCGGACACAGGGGGGTGAGGCGGACACAGGGGAGTGAGGCAGACACAGGGGAGTGAGGCGGACACATAAGATAGTGTACAAATTAAGCTGCACTATTTAGCTAGTCAGGTTTATTTTACATTTTATATTTATCACACCACACCATGGACTGAGTCAAAAAGAGTATCTGATTGGCTGTCCAATAAAGCCAGAAGGGTTTTTCCAAATGTCCAATGGGATCCCACCTGGTTCCCCTGTTCTGTGGGCACCTGCCTCTTCTGATGCTCATCGGACTTGTTCCCAATGAGGATCTTCTGGACCTGCTCAGGTGCGTACTGTAACAGAAAGAGATGTGGGGTGGTGGCACACAGGGGTTGTGAGCCAATTCAGTGGCCCAAGAAACACACGGGATATTCCTGACATTAACTGAGTTGGCAGACGCAAAATCCATCGTGCACAATCAGGTCATCAAAGCTGATGCATATATTACAACTATGCCTAGGCAATCAAAGACGCAACCCTAAATCTGTCCATGTCCAGACAATCACAGACCCTACCCTAAACCTGCCCATGTCCAGACAATCACAGACGCTACCCTAAATCTGCCCACGTCCAGACAATCACAGACGCTACCCTAAACCTGCCCACGTCCAGACAATCACAGACCATACCCTAAATCTGTCCATGTCCAGACAATCACAGACCCTACCCTAAATCTGTCCATGTCCAGACAATCACAGACCCTACCCTAAACCTGCCCACGTCCAGACAATCACAGACCCTACCCTAAACCTGTCCATGTCCAGACAATCACAGACCATACCCTAAACCTGTCCATGTCCAGACAATCACAGACCCTACCCTAAACCTGTCCATGTCCAGACAATCACAGACCCTACCCTAAATCTGCCCATGTCCAGACAATCACAGACCATACCCTAAACCTGTCCATGTCCAGACAATCACAGACCCTACCCTAAATCTGCCAACGTCCAGACAATCACAGACCCT
>JAOYSI010001023.1:3906-17552 GCA_025775065.1 Hiodon alosoides
TCTGAGCCTTCCTGCCCCCTGGGGTGAGGAGTCACAGGCAGTCATACAGACTCTGAGCCTTCCTGCCCCCTGGGGTGAGGAGTCACAGGCAGTCTTACAGCCTCTGAGCCTTCCTGCCCCCTGGGGTGAGGAGTCACAGGCAGTCTTACAGCCTCTGAGCCTTCCTGCCCCCTGGGGTGAAGAGTCACAGGCAGTCATACAGCCTCTGCCCAGCACAAGGCTGGACAGGATCGATGTGAATGGAGAGCTCCGCCGCAGCTTGACCTGGTATTCATCAGCCCTACCTCCATTATAAAACTATAGCTGCTGTCTCTCACCCAGTGGCACATAACTGTCTGCGCACCGCAGTGGGAACTTCAGGATGTCTCTGGTGTGATAAACTTCATCAGACACGCATATTGTAGGTTTTGTTTAGACTAAGCATCTCAAAGATAACTGCTACTTTAACAACATAAATACTTCCACCTGTTCAAACTTGGTTCATTGCATTTTGGCTCTAAATAATTTTAATTTTAACCAAAGAGCCTATCAATTTTTCAGTGTGTAGTTCAACATTATAATTTAATGTAAATTTATTTTTACACTCATGACTTTGATTAAATTCAGTCACAAGAGAAACCATCAAGAAGGTACCAGCCAGGATTTGGTCTATAGCCCTTCCAATAGTATCATAGACAACATAAGTCACATGACTTAAAGATCACTTCACATTCCCAAAACACTTCTGTCTAGGTCCCAAAAGAGTCAGTAATCTAAATTCAGCTAAATGGAGAAGGGTCGCATTTCATCTTAATTCTTCAGGTGTGGTTTGGCATTTGCCTTATAATGGATGCATTGGTGAGCTGGATGTATTCAACTACTTTAATTTATTACATTTTAATTAATTGCTGCTTTAATTTAAACACAAAAACCTGAGTATGTTGTAACCATAAGTCACTTTGCCAATTCTCTTATAAAAAGGACAGTCACACCACAGTGAGGCTGAATTGATTTACCCCTTACTCCATGCCAAGAGAACAGGGTGCTTATGAAGTTATAGATCCATCTAAACATTACTACTGTGTTCTCAAAGGAAACTCGGAGAAGAACAAAACAGATGTCACAACAGCTTCCCGGCATTTTTACTATAAATATTCAGCATTCTCATTCAGGAACCCCTGCCGGGCACACTGTCTCCCTTCTCAATGGCTTTATATTAAAGGGAAATTAGGTGACATTGAGTTTAAAATGAGCCGCTGACAGCTGCTACGTCACTGTCACTCAGGTCACCGTGGCGCTGGGACAACACCGACATTTCCCGGCCATTGTAAGCAAGACTTCTGATGCTGGGGAGAGTTGTGTCACTCAGGGAACCAAGCTCAGTTTTTAACGTCAGAAATGTTTAAAATAAAAATAAAAAGGAATCCCGTCCCTCTGAAAGACCCAGTTATGTCTCCATTGGAGCAACGGATGTCAGTCAAGAGAGCAATACAGAACAATGCGTTTGTGTTCCCGGTTCAGTTTGTTTTGTTTTTTGTGAAAATCCCTTTTTTGAATAAAAGCACTCTCACAGAAATGAACCTATTGAGATGGTTCTGTCGTTTACATTGTCCCCAAATGCCATACTTGCCTAAATACCTGAGTGTTCAGTACGTGGCAGCAACTGATAACTTGCACTGGTGCAAACCATCACAATCATTTCACTGTTGAGAAGCACAGTTCTGAAAGGTATTTGAAACCTAAAGGCATGAATCAAAGGGTCCTGGAAGTATAAGAAAGCCTATCCAGTTTCAGCTAAGAGAGGACTCCCTTTTCATGCTATAGTCTGAAGCACTGTTTTTTAATCAGCCTCCACACTGATGTATACCTGCAGTCACAAAGGTGAAGCGACCATGTCAGACCATACCTTTCCTTTACAAGCTGTTCATGCTTGACTTAGCATGAGTACACAAGTGCCTGCTCCAGAAGAAGGCATTGTAAATGTCTTCCACACAGTGAGATTCCATGTGACATGCCACAGGTGGCGAAAGACAGGCAGAAGAAGGCATTCTAAATTTCTTCTGTAATCAATCAATCAATCAATCAATCAATTTGATTTTATAAAGCGCTTTTCACATGTTTCCATGTCAGAAAGATGCTTTACATACAGAAAAATACAATATGTCCCAGGCCTGACCCCCCAAAAGCATGCCAGTGGCAACAGTGACAAGGAAAAACTCCCTAGGCTGGCAGGAAGAAACCTTGAGAGGAACCCGGCTTAATGGGGGAGCCCATCCTCCGCTGGCCGGCACTGGGAGCTGAATTAAACGATCTAATGTCCAAAGTGTGTGATGCCCTCCAGGAGAGGAGTTTCAAAACATTGTGATATCCGGAGGAGAGGGGTGGGGGCCCAGATGGCTGGAATCCACTGGACCTTCTGCACAGTGAGATTCCATGTGGCATGCCACAGGTGGTGAAAGACAGGCAGAAGAAGAAATGAAATCAAGTTACCCTTCATATTAAAAGGCAACTTGCCCTGGAAAGAAGAAAATCAGAAGTGTCACTAATTGAATGCAGTGCGAATTATCTCATTATTATTGTTACAAATTCTGATAGCCTCCTTCCATGATCATTGTGAGTAACGTTGTTATGGTGGTAAGAAAAGTGCAAGTTAAATGCAACTAGTAAATAAAAGCTAGCATGCAAATATTATATTTAGCAAATAAAATATAAATGGAAATGGAAAGACATATAACCTGCATATATATATATACTGTAATATTATTGACTGCATGAGAAATAAAAATTTAGTTTATATTTATCAACCTTGGTGAATACTGCAAGTGATCATGAAATATGGGAGCCAATGGAAGAAAAAAGTGGAACTCCATTTCAGTTTACATAAATAATATATCAAGTGGACCAATAAAAGACGGACCTACTATATTTTAATCAAAGTTATATACCCATTGTTGAGATGGAATAGCGACAGCTTAATTAAAAAACGCAAAAAAGATAACAGTCTTATTTTCAGATTTCGGACAGGTTTCCCACTATTTTTTATTTATTTATATTTTTAGTTCACCAGAGTCAAATTAAGATGTTAATGTGGGTATGTGTAAATAACAACATTTCAAGTTAACGCCATCAAGACGCCCTTTATACAAACATCGTAAAATGTGCGTCCGAATAATAATTAAAGCCTACTATTCAAAATAATTAAAATTGTTATCTTCGTTCAGTATTCGCATACGCGTACACACACACACACACACACAAAATATATATATATATATATATCGCCGCAGTAGACATAAAGGGTTAACATATCTAAACTGACCTGTTGAAATGGGGTATGGGAATGAAATGGTTGCCAATTTGTTTGCAATGAGTTGGAACTGTACGGGAGTTCTTTTTGCCCTGACAAGCAGGTGAGATCAAAGTGAAATGGGACAAAGGGGGCTCAGCAGCGATTTGTCAGGGGACGAAAGGCAGTCCCGTCTGGGAAAGTGGCCGCAGACTCCGCCGGGCTCTCAGATCACTCGCGCACTAAAGAACCGATGGCATGAGAAAAAGTACAGCAAAAGGGTTCAAAGGTCAGTTTGATTTGGTTTGGATTATTGGTTCCTCCTTTTTTTCACAAAAGGGCCAAGAAAGGGAACCAGTGGCAAATAACCTTTGTAATTACGCAAAAGCACTTTTTGTGCTCGATTTTGGAATGTAAGGGCAATTAAAAGACCCCCCAAAATGTCTCTCCCTCATAATTGTAAAATAAATTGTAAAGTATGTTGATCTTAAAGAACTAACAACAGGATCTGGAAACATTTCCGCCATCAAACGTATTAACCGCATTTATATAATGATAGACAACAGTTATAAAAGGCAGATACACCAAACCATTCCAGGATTGGCAGAGCACACATGTTTCGAATCATTCGATAATCAATGCAGATGTTTAAAACCTGCTTTAAAGGTTTGTTTGCTTGTGCATATTTCTACACTGATACTTTGAATTGAAATATCAGACAAACAACATCGCCATCATCCCGTTGAGGTGACTACGGGCAAACACCTGACGATTGGCTCAGGTAATCCCTCCGATGGATTCGGGAAGTTTTATGTTTGAACTAGTAATGGCTTTTTAATTGAAGAGGGAGGCGACAAGTCTATCGACACTCCCACCTCCTTACAAATTGAAACTTCCCTTTTCCATTCATACTCAGATTTATGACGGTGAATCGTTTACTGAGGTGAAAGAAGGGGATTTGTTTCCGTCAAACTAAATGTGTACAAATGTAATCTACTTTGCAAAATTTAATTTATTTGGACAGTAGAATGTTTTAATTTAACACACTGCAAAAACAGCCCGCCGCAAATTTGTAAATAAAGTAAAATAAGAGGTAATCTTTATCTTTTTTCAAGCATTTCCCTGTCCTTGGTTTACATGAATAAAACAACGGTTGTATTGCCCAATCTTGATCTATTTGACACCAAATGTTTCGCGACAATGTTTAAGTTAATAAACACATAAGTGTTTTATGTTCTACTTTTAAACTCTACATTTTAAAACGATATTTTAATTACTTGAGGATATTGCTACAACTTAACCATGTCTAGACCAGATCTTTTTTTTTACTCTCAAAAACTCTAAAATATATAATCTCACGATAAACCCAGGTCGTCGTAGTCCCTTTGTTCCTATGTTATAAAGAGAGCTGTTTGACCAGCGATTATTTACTTGTAGTAGGACCGAAAGTTAAATAAATTACCCGTGTATTCTGGTAAGGTTTTCGAAGCACGTCTGAATGAAACAATCAGCATTATAAACTAATGATCGATTAGATTACCTTTCCTCCAACAGGCTACACCATACCCGGAGCCATAACATTAAGGAGCGGCTATAAATAAATTCCCGTACATATTGAAGAGATAAACAATGCAATGGGTTTAATGGGACTAGAAAAAAAACACGATTTGGGGGACATGTGCAGCATACACGGAACGATGTGTTTTGACTGCATCTGGCGAAATAATTATTTTACTACTTTTTTTTCTTATGACTGTTTTATATTGCAAAGCACCCCGCACCCCAGTGACTCTAAACTAGGCAATCCGTACAAAAACGTTCCGTTTCAGTCAGCGGTTAGCCACTTTACTATGTCAGAAAACACGTCAGGCTAATTATTTTCATTGGATTGCCAAAATATAATCTGAATTTCACTGTTAAGGCACCTAACGGACACGAGAAAAGGCAGATTATCCAAGATTTAGCAGAATAATAATCATTTATTACTCCGTGTAAACTATAGACTACTAAAATGTATGTTCATCATCAGCTGTGGTAAGTCAAAAAAAGACTCTTAGGTGGAAAACGCTTTTAACTACTTCATTTCTAGTTAATCGCGAGCCAATTGGAATAGCCCTGTGTCTGTTGTGTATTTATTATTTAATTTAACCCCAGAAAATACACCGTCTTCGTACAAACTGTGTTTCATGTGATTTAACCACTAAAAACAATCGGTTATCAGCCGTGATCTCTCCTCCTGTATAATTTAAATGGAATAATCAGTTTTATCCTGCATACAACATCAGTGGGAGAGGCATAGCTACCAAGAAGAATAATATGAATGAACCTCAACTACGTTATAAAGCAGAGCTGTTTTAAATGTGTCCTTACGAGCCACATGTGTAAATCGATTAATTTAGGCATTTCTCAACATAGCCGGCATGTATTGTGAATCTGTATTGATAGAAGCAGACCCGAGGGAGCGTTTACCCGAAGCCTGCAGTGTATAATTTTCGAATGTATAATTGGCCTTTTGGATCTTTCAAAAGGAGATCTCATATGGGTAGTTCTTTGTGATGCGGTTTTCCGCAATAAGCCACTGAGCGTAATGCTGTGTAATTTATCCATGCAGCACTCGCGGTTCACACAAGACTGATACCTTGCCTTCCTTTTCCTTTGTATCAACTGGTCGGAGTAAAGGCTATTGTTGCTGGCAGGTTCTTTTATTTCTATGCACTGTCGATCAACGAAATCTCAGGACAGCCTCCCTGTGAAAGTCCGGGTTTTTCCTTCTTCCTTTTTTAAAATGCAGTCTATTTGGCCTGCGAAGGGCACCCGTGACCATCGCTTGGACTAATGAGTGTTGTTATCACTGCGCTGGTCCTAATCGATGACTTCGAGCTTACTAGGTCATTGCAGATGAAAAGAAAAGATCGGAACTGATAAAATTGTCAATGTACTTGGGCTGGATCAGTGCGCTTTCTGTAGGACAGATACAAAATAAGACTTTCCTGGGACCCCTTATGTCAGCTTTTTCTATTCCAGCAAGAGGACTGCGATTTTCGGCATGCCACAATGGTTATAATTCTGCTTTGCTTGTTGCTGATCTTCTCGGATTCCAGTAAACAGGAATCTCCGACGCTGACTAGGGCTTCCAGAGTGGCTTGTACTAGGGACCGGGCGTGCGATCCTAGGCAGCGGAGAGATGCTGGAGGACGCGGTGGAGTTTACGAGCACCTCGGCGGAGCACCGAGACGCAGAAAGCTGTACTGTGCAACGAAGTACCATCTGCAAATACATCCAAACGGGAAAATCGACGGCTCGCTGGAAGAGAACAACCGGTTTAGTAAGCAGATGATGTTGATATCCGTTTCACAGATTCAGCAAGTTTGTGTTTCTATAGAGTTAACTGTTAATTAAGTAATAGCCTACAGTCTGAAATAAAGTTTGTTGAGCTGCAACAATTTTTTTGGAAGAACACACATATTCCCGAGATATGTGTATATTTTACTATATACACCGTAATTAGGATAAACATTAAACCTTATTTCGATTTTTCTAATATTTCACGATTATAGTGGTTTTTAATGTACATATATAAATAATATATATAATTAATGTTTATAATATAAAAAATAATAATTAAAAATGTTAACTATTCCAGCTTTTTTTTAACTGAAAAGGGGGGAAAACGAAAAATATACACGGTACGCATGATTTTATACAAAAAAGAATGTATGCTCACCCTGAAGATTTTAATTTGTAACGCAATTTTACAATTGCGCGTTGCATTAGGGTTATTTTAATGTTGTAACCAAATGCCTTTCAAACCGACTTTCGATGCTTTTAAAGTTTTACCGACAAACTCTGTAATCATATTACTAATAACACACATACACAGGCAATGTAAAACCGAATTCCCTGGGGAGCTTATAAATAGGCATATTACATATACAAATATGCATAAAAGATCTTTCAAGTGAAAGGCCATTCAAACATTTAATTAAAAGAATGGTGGAAAATCAACTTGCATAAATGGACTCATTTCACAAGTTATTACGGTAACTCTGAATCATTATTTTAGTTTATATTATCATTAAATATATCTGTACTATACTCGGGGTTGAATTTGAACTCCACTCTTTAGAAATAGTGACCCATCATTATTTGGAGGCAGAAGCAGAAAACAGATGTCAAACCTTTATTGAGGGATTTTAAACTTGTTGCACAGGATTAACCAAACCTAGAGTTCAATGTCATTCAACTTTACTTAGAGTTGGGACTAAATCTCATTGATCTTTGTCAGCATTTAATCCAATTTATTCTTCAAGGTCGCTCTAAATTGTGAGCTGATTCTTTGTAAAAGTCAAACGGGCACTTCTTCTAGTCACTTTTAATTTGCTTTCGGCTTCTACTGCTCTTTAGCCCATTAATGGTAAACAAGAGACAAAATGTTGCAGCAGCAAGTTCTATTTCCACGTACTCCACAAACTATGTGGGTAAGATTGTATTCAAGCGCAAATAAGCTTTTTGAAATTTTATCCCTAATTGTGCATTTTTTATTTTAATTTTGGTATCCTTGCAGACATAACCTAAGTGTTCATTGGCTGTTTATTGTACTCAGAAAATTCAAGACTATTTTTTTTTTTTTTTTTAACTATGTATTGTAAATTGTTTTTCGGAAGGTATATTGGAAATCACTGCGGTTGACGTCGGAGTGGTTGCTATAAAGGGTCTGTTTTCAGGCAGATACCTGGCCATGAACAAAAAAGGACGCCTTTATGCCTCGGTAAGTGTTTTGTTATGATGCTTGTTTTACACAGCCAACAAATCAGTATTATATTAAATTGAATATAAGTCACCTTCTATAAGAAACCTTTCATACACAGTTCCACAGTTCCAGCATGGTTATTTTTAAGTGCATCCAGTTCTCAAGTTTTTAATTCAAATGAAATGACCATTATTTAACCTCTGGAGATCCTAAAAGAGCCGCATGTTGTCTTTGATGGTCACATGTAACCTTGAGCATGATTTATTTCCAGTATTGAGGTGAATGATCGTTAGTATCCGTGTGGATCAGTGCAAGCAGTTGTCCATATTTTAGTGTAACTGTAGTAAGGTGCATCTTCACGATGTATTTGCTGTTGTGTTGAACAGTGGTCTTGGGATCATTGGGTTTTATTTTTTCATCACAATTAAAATGCCTCCGGTTCCGTGGCAGTCTGATTATCGTTTACTCTGGTAGATCAATTCCAAGATCGCATGCTCTTGCCACATGTGCTCATACGGTTTCATTTGCATTCGAATGTGGATTTATAAGTAGTTAATTAGTAAGTAGATAAGTAGTTAATTACCGTCCAGAGGCACTTCGTAAGAAGCATTCTTTATAAAAACTCCTCTCCGATGTTCTTCTCCAATACTTGTTTTTCAACTGGGGAAAAAAAAAAACCTTCGGTGTAAGCAGGAATATTCTCCTTTACCCAAAATGCTGCAGCATACTTCAGTAGCAACCAAAATGCACACGTGAATGTTGTATGCTACACTGTTGTTTCTTGAATGAACTCTGATGAAAGAAGTGACTGGTGTTCTCCTCGTCCTGCTTCAGGAAGAATTCAACCAGGAATGTGAGTTCCTGGAACGAATCCACGAGCTAGGCTACAACACCTACGCCTCCCGGCACTACCGAACAGCACCGCCATCGGCAAGGGGTGGCAAGCGTCGGGCAAGTGCCGAGAGACTGTGGTACGTGTCCATCAATGGTAAGGGTCGGCCCAGGAGGGGTTTCAAGACGCGAAGGACAGAGAAAGCCTCGCTCTTTCTGCCCAGGGTGCTGGGAAACCAGGACCATGAGATGGTGCGCCGGTTCCACACCGATCACCAACACCAGGACAACGTACTTAAGGCCACGGGTCGGACAGAACCACGGAGACGCAGACATAGGACTGCTGCACCCAAGTTGAAAGAGTCTGACCCATTAACATAGCTCTCTTTGAAACATTATTGGATAAAATGAACACTTCACAGCACCATATTGAGGTGCATATCTGGTCTGAACGGACAGCAATCACAAACATGAAAAATATACCGCAAAAAAACTGAACTGAATGTGAACCGAGATCAACATGATGGATATGTTTTTCTGCTTTTTACTACATGGAAAATAGTTTTCTTTTTAAAAGTCATTTTGAGTGTTATCATAAACATGTATAATGCATATATGTACACTCATTTTCTCTTGTTAGCAATTATGGTATTAGAGTCTGACAGGGAGTTTCTAATCATGTTTAGGCTGGTGAAGTTGTACTGTGCGGAGTTAAATGGTACATTCAGAAAAAAGAAAAACAACAGACATAGTTAAGCACTTTCTTTCAGATTAAGTAAGAAAACGTAAAACAGGAATATTGATGTGATTTCAAAATTTTCATGTGATGTGACGATGCTGCTGTCAGTAAACTACAAACAAGTAACGTTGTATATTACTAATGTGTTTCATATTTATTTGGCTCCAATACTTTTTTAATTATTGAAGCATGTACTTTCCTCGTTTATTGTTGTGTTGTTATGTGTCCTGCTTCAGGACATTGAATGTTTCATGACCTTCAGAAAAAGACTGGTATGATTTGTTTTTAAGGTTGAAAAATGCTGTGTCCTCCTTGTTTTCTCTAAATAGCTCAACAAGAACCTTTAATCAATAGGAAGGTTGTGATGAATACGTTTCAGAAGCCACAATTCTATGGTAAAATAGGGTACATTTATAACAGCTGAACATTAACATTGAACACTGGGGCTTTTGCAGCACGCAGATCTTTTTTTTAAATATTGCGTTAATAGCTTAAATTATTTGGAGAAAATGAATGTTACCAATAAATGATATAGAACACACGTGTTGTGTTTTCATTGAAAATAGCAGCCAAGCGTGAGGTTTATCTGAGGTCTACCCTCACTACTTTGGTAAGTGGCTGTGCTAAAGAACTCTCAGTTCACTCAGTGTCGGTCCTCATAGGATGAACGTGTTTACTCCACAGCACGTGACATGGAAAGAGGAAGCCCAAAGTATAAATCTTCTAGCAGAGGCATCTTAGACACGTGTTTACTCCACAGCACGTGACATGGAAAGAGGCTCTTCTGCTCTTCTAGCAGAGGCATCTTAGACACGTGTTTACTCCACAGCACGTGACATGGAAAGAGGAAGCCCAAAGTATAAATCTTCTAGCAGAGGCATCTTAGACACGTGTTTACTCCACAGCACGTGACATGGAAAGAGGCTCTTCTGCTCTTCTAGCAGAGGCATCTTAGACACGTGTTTACTCCACAGCACATGACATGGAAAGAGGCTCTTCTGCTCTTCTAACAGAGGCATCTTAGACACGTGTTTACTCCACAGCACGTGACATGGAAAGAGGAAGCCCAAAGTATAAATCTTCTAGCAGAGGCATCTTAGACACGTGTTTACTCCACAGCACGTGACATGGAAAGAGGCTCTTCTGCTCTTCTAGCAGAGGCATCTTAGACACAGTCCTTCCCATCAGTCAGCGTCATTGTTCAACAGCTACAGTTTAATCACTAAGGCACATTATGTATAACGATATTATTGCCCCCTCCCGACGGTTTCAAAACCCAGACTACATCATTCCCTAGCAGTGTGAAACACCAAGGCGGGTCTAGGTTTTCACAAAGTGCATAGTATCATAATCTGCTTACGTCTACAGTTCCCTTGTTTGATAGAGAGGTGAACACAAAACAAATCTGTTGATTCCCTTTGCTAGGGATTTGGAGGTGACATGCTCTAACGTGCAGAGTCCTGCAGGGGTGAGCAATCCCTTACACCTCCCCCAGAACAGTGGCAGCTCCAACAACTGTTACTGCATGGGAAGGGGTGCTCAATTTCTCTCCCCCTCCCTCCATACCCAAGCTGCAGATCCTGCTGAAACGGGTACTAGGATAGTGGTCCCGATTTGACTGATGGATAACTCAAGTTTTGTACAAGCTAATAATGCCTGAAAGCAATTACCAATAAAGATGCCAACCCTATTTCCTAGCATTGATGTGTCCAGTTTTCACAGGTGGGTACTGGTAGGTGTCCGTGAGTTCTTCCAAATAGCACGGAGTGTGTGGATTTGGCTGTATGGCCTTTGGGTTCTGTAAGGCTCCGGATCACATCACATTCATGTGTCTAGACATAAATGTCTCTTTTCTCATTCATTTGAATCATATGGTAGAGTTTTAATCGCAGATCTAGACTGTGCCGATTTTTAGAGCAAGTGTTGTGTATGTATGCAGCAAGGATACAAAAAGTATTATTTTCTATTTAAAAACATTAATAAATAAATATACACAAATACATACAGATGTGATTATTGATAAATTAATGAACGTGCGTGTTTTGGGGATGGTGGTGCTGTTTTTGCCAACAACCAACATATTTTTAAACTTATTTTGATTTTTCCAGAGATCATTCTCAGTATATATCATTGTAAAGGCCACCAACCTGTCGCTTTATGCTTTGTGAAGGATCTTTGAATGACTGCAGTGAATCATGAGCGTCACAACTTTGTTTTTAAATCCATTGTGCAGTTGGCTTGAATCCATTGTTGCATGTTAACTATTTAATACTTATTCACACCTAAGAAAATGTTGTCTGGTTATCGTGACAATGGCTTTTCAACCATTTCATGTGTCCAAAGGAGCCGTTATGCTGGAACATGCTCCTCAGCGTTACAACAGGATTTCTAGAAGTGTACGTTCTGTCAATGTAGAGGCTGTTATGATTACACCACCTAATATATTTACAATTACGTTATCAATGATGTTTAGCAAAGTAGCCGCCACAATGATGTTTAGCAAAGTAGCCGCCACAATGAGGTTTAATATAGGGGCTGGCTCACTACCAGTCATTAGTCAGAAACTTGGCTAGCGATTGGTGCTTGCAGAACGCTCAAAATGTGACTGCCCAATGTTGTCTGTAAAACCTTGTGTACTACCAGATTCAGTTTAATTATCCTAGGCTCCCTCATTGTTGCAAACAATACTCTCTGTAAATCAATGATTTACATATCCAATTCCCAAAGAGGACTCAACACTTTATCATGGGAGAATGGCAATATTTTCTCCTCTTCAATTCTCACTCACCTTGACATGCAGACACTGCACCCTAGGGGCAAACAGTCACCCAGAATTTCTGCATTTTAATCCCCTCAATTGAGTTATGCACTGTTTGCTATAATTTGTAATAGAGATGTTAGAGGTACAACACCCCCCATTCTTCTTTCCAATATGTATTATTATTTTAGTTGTATTATCCTTTTTTTTATATAAATATTTAGTTTATTTTTATTCACTGTTACTTCAACTGAACATGAAAATTTGTTTTTAATAGGTGAGAGTTCAAACTGATTTATACTGAACAGACTACTGAAAAATCTGGAGAAACTTTGCAGGTTAGGGATTTTGGATATGGCGTGTGTGTGTGTGTGTGTGTGTGTGTGTGTGTGTGTGTGTGTGTGTGTGTGTTGCAGACACAACAGCATGAATACCAAAGGGTCAAACCCTGATCATCTTGATTGCCCCGTAATTTCTCATATTTAGTCATATAAGTAAGGTTATCTTATTAAATATCAATTATATTTACAGACCTACGTTAATTATTTTATTGGGTTTATTTTATTTTATGAATTGTTTTATTATTTATTTCAGGCTAGTACCCATTCCAAAGTAATAAAGATTATTTTTTCACTCGTTATATGAAAGTGAATACAAATGAAGTATTTAACAATCGGAGAGTGAGAATATTCCGTTGATAAATTTATTTTAGATTTAACATGTAATACCCTTAAATTCTCTATAGATGGCGGCATGATCGATACACTTCTACAACAGATTGAGAAGTATTAGCGCACTGTGGTGTGAATTTAGCAGCGACCATGGCGTTTTTTTTAATTTATTAAAATACGGAATATAATAATAATTATAATTATATATAATATATATATACACACGATATTAATAGTTCGATTTATAGATAAGCAAAACTTTTTTTACAGTTGATGAACTGTATTAAGATTAAATATAATTATTAAAAATTAAAAATACGAATTGCATTTGAATCCATTCTAATATATAATAATGGATTCCAGAGGCATTTTTAATAAAGTGTTTAATAATCAATGCAGCTAAGAAGCAAATAGCAAATATAATACATTTTTTTTTTGCAACACTGTAACATAATTAGAAATTTATTATTTACGTTAAAGCAGGTGGATGATTGTGCTTTTATGATATGTAAATTGACTTACTTGAATGAACCCGTTAATGTTTAACTACACTGTTATTCTTTATTTTATTTTAAACATTACAATGTGCTCCAAGAATAGGTGGACGTATTTGGCGTGACCTATATATATAT
>JAOYSI010001024.1:3672-17551 GCA_025775065.1 Hiodon alosoides
CTTTGTGCCACTTGAATGACTCCCAAGAAACTGATCACTACCCCTACACTGTCATTCACTCGAGGGAATTAACACATGCATAATTATACTACCTCAGCATGTCATTTCTAAGGAAAATAATGTCAAAAGTGACAAACACTGATAAAAGTAGAGTGACGGGAAGATGTGTGTACAACACTTGCACAAGGTGGCAAAGAATGATACAAAAAAAAAAAGAGCAGCTGAAAGGAAATTTTAACAAGGCATACAAACTGTACGTGTGATTGCATTGAATATTAATGACCAGCTGACCACCACCAATAAAACTGGGTCATACCCAGAGACCGACCGGGACTAAAAAAAGTACCCAATGTACATGTCTCAACAAAAATAAACGCATGTTCTTACTTGCGGTTGAATGAAACGCAATATCAAAATAAATGTTGATCTATAGAACAGGGTGCTCGACTCGCAGACCGACTCTAAATTACAACGAAAAAAAGTTTTATTACCGTGTATAGGTCGCTTGTTTCCTTATGCATATTTTTAAAGGACCAATCTGAATCACAGACGCTTGTTGAATAAATATAGGCCACACACACACACACACACACAAACACACACACACCTATTTGCAAATCTAGAGATGGACAAGGAAGATGCAAGTAGGCCTACCTTTACTTATAAACTTGGCTGTCCTTGACTCCATCTCCCAACGTGAATTTAACTCATAACAAGCACATAATACAACACTGATTATTGGCACAAGTTTTAAGAACATATCCAATAGATTTGAATGCTTACAACTACCAGACATGGACCTCAAGGGTCAAAGTAAAAAATACCGCACAGTCCGGTAAAATACTGGCACTTTTCAGGTGTTCTTGGTTGAAAGTCCCTGCCAGAATGAGTTTGGACGAGAGCATGAGGCATTTCTAAACCTGTGCATTCATTAAATTTTTGATTGGTTTCACTCCAAATCATAGGGCACCCTTTAGCTGAGAAGTTTAAAGTATAGTATTTGGAAATCTGCTGAAGCAACAGAAAACACACAAAGGAAGAGTATCGCTAACAGGTTAACAAACATGTAATTGAATTTAATTGCACGGTCACAACATGCAAAGAGCTTTTCTGGCAGCATTTAAATAATTTCATCCCTTTTTAGGTCGACATTTTCAAGCTAAAGCCAGAGCCAAAGCATTGTTCTTCCGCACACTACCACAAGCCCCTATTCAAACCTGATAGTTTCCATGGTTCTCTTGTGAAGCACCGTTTTACCGCTGATGCTGCACCACCGAGCAAATCGCTGCAATTACTACCTAATGAAATACTTGAACCGCTAATGGAGTAGTACACCGACAAGGACATGCTTTGCTGCGATTGCAGGGAAGCGGCAATAAAACAAACAAATAAATTTAAAAAAAGACCCATAGTGCCACGGCAAATACCGACAGATGAAGGTTGTCTTTTAATTTCAACGAGATGCAGTTAGAGAACATGACAAAAACCCTAAATAAATAAATAAAAGCACTGCATCAATTGAATAGACCAAAAAAAAAATTTTAAACTGCAAAGAACATCAAATACCGATCGAGAACACAGTTACAAGTGGCTCTAAGTTGAGTTGTGTGGAAAGCCCAAAAATCATTCGACTGAGGAACAGGCCTTTCCGATTGCCAACTCGTTCAGTCCGTCATTTGGCCTCCGTTCATAGCCAACGTTCATTTTTTCATTGAAATGGGCATGACAGGCTAGTATTTTGGGTGACAAAAACATGGTTTTTATAGGTGTGAACATAAAAAGCAGCTCCTATGCCCCTTAATGTAGTCGCTGATTTATAGATTTTGTACGTTGAGAAACAAATTTATACAATCAAGTTAATTGGAAATAAGCTGTCCAATACATTAAATTTTCCAAGCTTATAACATCACATGAAAGACCAATTCATCTTGTATTACTTAAATCACAAGTTTAGGAACAATGAAATAAATCTCCACAGGTAAACAAACATTTTTTTTGTCACAGTAGGCATTTATTGTTGAATTTTTCAATTAACGGCTCACTTGATCCTGAACAAGAGCTTTGTGAACAAAAACCTGCATCACAGGGGGTTTCCAGGATCAGGATTGAATACCATATCTCTGAGCTCTAAAAGACACAGACAGGTATAACTTAGCGTTGTCTTCATCACGTACCAGAGGCAACCCTGCTGATGCTCTCATTTAATTTCAATAAGCACATCTCACGCAGGACAACTATGTACAAACAGCATACACCAAAAACAAAAACAGCTGGCGTACAAAAAGGCAGAATCGCGTAAAGGAAGACTGCATTGCCTGCTACTAATGCATATTCATTCGTAACAGGTTGCTCGGACGATGGGTAACCAATCTAGGACCCCTAAGATGTACGGTTTATCAAATATACATTTTATTTTAGATTCCAACATCCTAAATTAATTCCCTTGGAGTACATTTAAAAACATACACCGGTACCTTGAGGCGAGTCTGGATGGATAAATCTTGCAGTACTACTAGAAAACAACTTTGCTATAAATACATAAACACAGATTTTTAATTGATATATGACTTGTTCCCCTAGCACCCAATTACCACAAATCCCCAACATGAAGCAAATCAAAAAGGCATAGAACATTTAACTAAGGGTTGGTTTGAACACTGAACTCACATTCCTAATCCAGCCCAACCCAGCCCAAACCAAAAATCTGCCAGTAACATTCTCATTACATCACAAACATGCATACTATATCGTTTTTTTTTAAATTATTCTGCAGAAATGGATCTTATAAATTAGGTCTGTACTCCATGGTATAAAAACAGGCAAACAGTACATAAAACACACGTAACTAAATGTTTAGGTCAAGTCCAATTACACTCTCTCTATGTAAATCGAAACATTTGAGATAGTCTTTTGACAAATTCCAGGTCAGGTGGTAAGCCTCACTAAGAGCTGGGTCGACAGAGCAAGAGACAAAAAACTGAAAACGTAATAAGCCTTCCTGACAGTCAGCTAAATAACCTCTTACTTCGAGGTTGCGATAACTCATAGCCATAGGGAGCCAGGTTATAATCTCAATTCAGAGTTATCTTCTCAGGATTCAAAGACAATTTACTGAGAGCATCAAGACAGAGAGCAATATTTGGCCATCTCACAAATAAATAAAAAAGTTTTTAAAACATCCGTCACGGCACAAAATACCCACATATCCACTGGAGAGAGAGAGAAGAGGCTCGTGTAAATCTCCTGGATGAGTGGCTCAGCACAGCCAGCTCAGTGTGCCCCCAGCCCCCCCCCCACAGCACATCGGACGCCTCAGTGTCCTCAGCGTGGGGATCTGACGGAGCTCGACGTGGGGCCATGTCACAGAGGCCGCTTAAGTAAACAGCGTTGGGGGGGGGGATCAGATCACTCGCTGACGCACCGACTTCTCTCCACTGCACTTCCTGTCCTCATTCAGCCCGTCGTCTGGCAGCAGCACAGAGATTTCTGAAAAACAAGCGCTTTTTTAAATTTACATGAAAATATATTTTTTTAATAATGCAAACGTTTACTACCTCATTTATCTTATCTCTTCAAAAATAATAACTTAGTGCAAACAACATTGAAACCTCAAGTTCACCAGCTATGTATGGCAGAATTTTGATCCAGTTCGCATGTCAGAATTTTAGGCGTCACATAAATACCAACATCCTTCAGGCTTTCACTGCATCGCTCAGGGACTGCCCAGCAAGTATATAGAAGGATTGATCATTTAACAATTAATCACAATTAACATGGAAGTAAATATACAGAATATATTCTATTTATTTAGTCAGTACAATCAAAAAATGCAAGCAATATAAATTTCCCGTCCAAACCATTTAAACAGATGCAATCCATTTTTGAGAACAAAACATTATGAGCACATATTTGGTTTAAAATAGCTTATCGAAGACTCCTGCATGCACACAGTGATGTAGCAAGTGAACTGGGACTCATTTAACTAAAGATTTGTTTGAACTCAGATACGTTGACTGAAACTAATATTTGATTCTCCTACAGTGAATCACTCCTTTGATTCAGTTAGTACATTCACTGGTTCAGCTCTGAGAAGGCATGCACTTTCCGCATACAAATCTGTAATCGCCACCCAAACCTCTCAAATCAAGGCGCAAAATTAACCTTAATAAAAAAAATAAAAAATAAAAAATTCGAACAAATCATGGGATCTGAAGACCCAATTCAAAAGAACCAGATCGTTTTAGAGAAACATGACCAAGCGTTTACATTCCCAGCATGCATTTGGCTATTCAGGCCTCCTCTTCAACCACTACTGTGAACGCACTAAGGCCTCCTCAAATCTCAAAAGGGAACGCATTTGAGGTGGACCGGAGAAGGGCCATTAAGTATGACTGGGGCCAAACACGTAACAAAAAAAACACGCAAAGTATGTACTGACAGCTTTTAAAAATCACGAAGGCCACAGACTATAGAAAAGGACACATTCTGGGTTTTTTTTCCCCATAGGGAGGGAGAAACAGTTCTCAGCTTTCAACAGCGGTTGCTTTTTAGTTTTTTTGCATATAACGGAAAGTGACAACTTAATTAATGCAATGGAATGCAACTAGAGGTTATGAAACGCACGCTTTGATACACCAGGTGCAGTCGCGCTCAGCCACAGTCCAAACACTGAATCCAGAGACAGAAAAACAAACAAGCTGCACTGCGTCGTTAAATCTCCAGGCACCCAACATTCCCAAAACGCTGACATTTAATCACCCCAATTTGTAAAGTGCTCCTTTGAATTCATTAACTATCGTTGACTACCACATTCGGGTTCTCAGATAACGTGGTCTTGTCTGCATTCTTCTCCCCACAGACTTCAGCAATTTCCCGTAACACTCAAATGAGGGCACCTAAGGAATTAAACCATTATGCGATTTCCAAAACCACAGGTGGATGAATGGCGATAGAAGCCAGACGCGACTCAGAACCGAGGAGTAATTCTCACATCCTCGCACGAAAACAAGATTTGATAGCTCTACTAAAATTTAAGTTTTCCCCATTTCAAGTCCTATTAATTAAATGACTCTGCTATATAACTTAGCCTCTGAACATGTTGGTTCAGGCCCTAAGAAAGGCAATCTTCCTTTTTTTTGCATTCATTTATATGTTCAATGATAAAAATTAAAACAAAGTGCGTTTGGGCCAACGGCTTACTGGACAACTAGCGCAATTCCAAATGCTTTCCCCCAGGGTGAAACTCTTAGAGGTGGAGGGAAGGAAGGCGATGTTTGTGGTCTCACCTTTCATTTCCACGTCGTCGTTCTGCTTCTCGAACTCAGCCACAGCGTTGTTGGCCATCGGTGCTGAAGGCACCTTCCCATCAACGGTGTCCGTCTTCACCTGGACAAAGTCTCGCAGCAGGTGCATGGGATCCGGCACCCCGTTCTCTACCAGCAGCTCGAACACCTTAACCCGCTTGTAGGACTTGAGCTCGCTCAGGTTCTCCTCCAGAAAGAGCAGGAACACGCAGAGATCGTCGTAGGAGCCCTTGGTGAGGTCCAACACCTTAAAAGTGGGCAGCGTCTCGTAGGCCTTGAGGAAGCCGGGGTTCTGCCTCCAGGGCACCAGCATGGTGTAGACGACAACCGGAGCCAGCAGGATGTAGACGATCAGGTGGGTGTAGCTCAGGAGCAGGAAGATCCCCACCGCCACCAGCTTGCACTGGAAAGCCGGCGGGATGCCGCTCTCCAGACGCAGGAGGCCGGTGCGGAGGTCGCAGGTGAACTCGTCCGTGGTGGACGCCAAGTTGATGTAGTAGCCCAGGTAGAGGCAGGCCAGCAGGAGGATGACGAGGGTCAAGGCGCGGCAGATCAGGTATTTGACAACGAGGCTCCGGGAGAGCTTCTTGCTTTTCAGGTACCATTCCAACAAGGGATACCTGAAGCGCGTGTCAGTGGAATTGATGGCAATGCTGCTGACAAGAGACGAAGATTAGCGACGATGCTATTCTACCCCTCCTTCATTCTTACAAGCAGCTGTATGTCACTTTCATT
This sequence comes from Hiodon alosoides, assembly GCA_025775065.1. Classification (NCBI taxonomy): domain Eukaryota; kingdom Metazoa; phylum Chordata; class Actinopteri; order Hiodontiformes; family Hiodontidae; genus Hiodon; species Hiodon alosoides. Next base: position 9,711 of record JAOYSI010001024.1, read on the forward strand.
TGTGTTAATACAGGTGGCCTTCTAAACCAGATTCATCCTACTTTCTATGAAATCTGGTGGGAGTGCCCAGCCAAGTAATATAACATTTTAAAATCCACATAGTATTAATTAATTTTTATGGACAAATTAAAATTAAGGGCACTGGCAGAGGGTTTCAGCATGTCTGATTTTATCCTTTATTCCTTAGCGTCCACCAACCAAATCTGTAAAATAGACCTTTGTTGAAGTAAGTATCTGGATTTAAAGAAAAAGTAACTGCTTTTCAAGGGAAAGGTACAAGGTTTATGAACCCTTTAAAATTTTCTGTATTCCTGCATTAATGCAACCTAAAATGAGATCAGACCTTTATCCAAATCCTAATGGACAGGACTTGATTGAACAAATTACTTTTGCCAATGCAAGAGAAGTCAGAAGATCCTTAGAGGCATTATCTGTAGCTGAAACCCAAACTCTGATGTTCTGGTCATATTGAAGAGCATCAATTTCTGTCTTTTAGACTTTGGAAACACTGCTATTGCAAAAGCTCCCAGGATTCACTACAGTCACCATTAACATTTCAAAGTTGATTTTTCTTTTTGTTCCCCCGTTCCTCTATGAACATCCCATCCTGCATGCTAAATATGTGCCATTATGATATCTGAACAAAAACGGGGGTACCTGGCTCTGGCAGAACTAAATCAATTTAGGTCTCAGGGGGAACAAACTGAAAATCTAAAACTATAATTCTGAAAACTGACCACCAACTGCGGACAATGTTTAATTCAGTAGAACATCCTGAAGCGCATAGTCTGCCCTTTACTGAATCTCAGTGGATAACAAAATTACCTTGGAGAGTTCAGGGGCACACCGAGTGCATCAGGGTCCTCGTTGACAGCAAGGCTTTTGGCCAGCTTGATGGCCTGGTTGTAGGTATTGTCCAACTCCTCCATCATGAAGGTGAGATCAGAGTGGAGGTGCGGGGCGGCGATTAAACGCCAAAACAGAGATGGGACGTACATGAGCACCGCCACCAGGAGCAGGATGTAGGGGAAGAACTGGAGACAGAAATAGGTAGAGAGAAAATCTTTTATAGAAAGGTTTGCATCGTTGTCAAATTCTCAAATGCATTTGTTGCACAGATGTCCTTACATCTACAGTCATTTTCACATTTGACAGCTGTCATTTGGTACCGTCTGATGACGGTGTAGTAATGGTGTGTGGGATGTTTTCCTGGCACTTGTCCGGTCCCTTGATACCAACTATTTTAATGTTCATATCGTAATACCTTCATGCCTACCTTCAAGGCGACAGTTTACCCCGACGTCGCAGGATAATGCGCCATTGCGTCACAAAGCACGCGTTGTCTCAGAATAGTTCCAGGAACATGACAGCAAGTTCATTTTACTTGAGTGGCATGCGCAATCCCTTAACCCAACAGAGCATCTCTGGAATGAGATGAAAAGGGCCGTTTGAAACATGAACGTACTGCTGTCCAAATCGCCGCTGTGTGATGCCATCATGAACCATCATCCCTGTGGAACATTTTTGAAAACTTCTAGATGCCACAAAAAAATGGCTTTTCTGAAGGCCCCTTGCCTTGGGGGGGGGGGGGGAGGTATTTAAAATAAATAAATACATTTTTGACCAATGAGCATTTTTAACTGCCAACCATACCATGTTACTTCTCTAACCCAATTGCGTCTTCATACACCCTACATGCGAACTGGCAGCAGCATTCTGAGGCCTTTGAAGCCGTGAGACCCATTCAGCACTGATTAGTTTATGAAGGACAGTGAAATAAATGAGACTTTAATGCATGTATAAAACAGCACACGTACGTGGAAACGTGGACCTTTGGGAATTACATTATCTTGCGCAATCACAGCTTTTCAAGGGCATTAAATTGCCTTTCCTCATTATGTTTCATTAAGGACAGGATCATACTTTCAGTTACGGATGCAAAGAGCTCAGGAAATTTCTGCCCATTTCTGCAGTGCTAATCAGCTGCACGGCCAAACAAATGAACACCCGAACAAGATAAATTTTGATGATTTTACCGTGGCAATTATATTTACGTTCCACTGTAAACTAAATACTTATGCGATTGTTGATAATTAAATAAATTAATTAAAAATGTTCATAATTATGTACACATCACTGGGTTATTTAAAGGGTTTTTGCACTCTCAGCAAGCCAAGATTAGTTACACCATTCTTCTATTTTAGCAAGCTATTTATCAGCAAGAATAAGGTAGAAAGTAAAAAAATATATATATTTTGCCCCAATGAGAACGTCAATTAAAGATTACATTCTTTATATATCAAAAGGGTCTTGAACGTCTCATGGGCATGAACATGAAACATTCATAAACCAGAAAATGTTTATTAATGTTATAATGTTGCAGAATAATGCAATTATGCAACAATAAAAAAGTGTTACTTGCATTTGAAGTGTTTGTCCAGGAGAAGATAAATACCATCTATGGGCAAATAAAGCCAAGATTTCCTCTTAATTCCCGAGGAAATCTTCCTCAGCGAAAGATTCCCAGAAAGGACTCGGGCCTCTCGTTGGCATGTAAAGAGCACATTCATGGTGTGTCACGGCAGAGCACAGCCGTAGCACGGCACAGGACGCTGAAAGAGGCGTCTGCTCTCCAGAAACCATCAGCGCCCATTGACCGGCACCTTGACCAATAAGTATGTCGCTTATTACAACTCTGACAGTTCACATACATGTGTGCAGGAGAGAGAATACATGAACAGAAAACCCCGGAATCTTGAACACCAAAATCCCTGCAAAGGGCACTTTGCATCCCGTACATTCGCGAAAATATCAGTGAGTGCCATTTGCCCGTTGGAACCAAAGCACAAAAATCTCACTTAAGTGAATCAGGGTGCTGCCGAGTTTCCTCACATTGACGAGGTGGGCAGAACATGTGAGGATTACATGAAGGTTTCTAAATCAAGAGTTTCTTAATGGATACGGAAATTTTCATGGGCCTAAGGTCAGTGTGACGCTCTCAGAAAAGGCCATTTGGCATTTAAGAGAAATGCAGCCATCGCTCGAGGATTGCAGTTGCTGGCTGGCAATTTTGTAAAACTGGCAGGCGTCAGGCTTTTCATGCTCACAATAATTACACATTGTTTACAGAATCGCTCCATAATGCAGATAAAAGGAACATCCCACGCATTTTAAATGCAACGTCTTGGATGATCAGAGGTGTCTAATCAAATGTTTAAAACAATGGGTAAATATACACGGATGAAAAACACTCTCCTCTTTGAAAGCAAGTTGTTTTTTTACACAGACGTTGATTCTTCACGTTGCACATGTATCCAGCTGGGACAGACACGTGCTCTTTATTGAACACATGCAAACCCCGCGAAGCGAAAGGCCACATCTACATTATGAATGCTCTTTGCAGGTAAGGCACAAATCCAATTAGCTGCACACTGAGCAGATAATCTTGGATCAGGAATATTTTATATTAAGAGGGGATAACATACCCAGACACAGGTGAATGGATACATTTTGACCATTCTGTTATAAGGCTCTTTAGTGACACCTGCTGGTTTTGTGCAGCATTTGCCACAATTCTGAAAAAACATCCAGACCTTTTCTAGCTTGAGCTGTGAAGTCCTGTTGTCATTTTACTGCTTTTACAACCCAACTTTCCTGGAAATTATTTGGGTGATCCACTGAAGACCTGGGAAAAAAGGAGGCCAAACGGCACATACTGCAGCACTGGGATTCCTGCTGAACGGAGTAAATTAGGTGCATTAAATGTGTGTGATTTGCTGGGTAACGCCTGGTTTCATAGGTGGCACACTGTAAACCCGTAATAGCCGTTTCATATCAAATGGTAGGAAACCATTAACCACTGAGTTTACACCACTTCCGCAGTTGTCCTTCGCATTATCTTACTAAATGATCTACTCACCCGCTCAGCTGTATCACTACACAACACTACCTTGTTACTGGGGAAGCTAAGAAAAAGAAAAACTATTGTGATCAGCTCCTTATCTGTCTGAATACAATGAATATTATAAGCAGTCATGCTGATGGCTAAAACTAGGCAGCAAAAAAAATAAAACTAAAGGTCTTTTGTGGTTACTGTATGATGTTGCCAAACACAGAACACCAGAGGATTTTTCATCTTTGTTTTTTGTGAAAAAATTTTGTGAAAATTCAAACATTTTTTTTTTTTTAAGTTTAAAAAAGTATTTTTAAAAAAAAAGGTCTTCTGAGCCTAGTTTGAGGCTATACATTTAGTTTCTCAAATGGGAAAAGGACAAGTCCTGCGGCACCTGCAGTGGAATAACAAGGCCTATTCACAAAGCCTCCCCCTTTCCCCAAAACATCTCCGCCTGCTTCAAAGAGATTATTTTTACCGGTTCTACCAGACTAGGACTTAAACACCCCTGAGTAACAATTCGGTATAAATAGACTCTTCCATCTTTCTTAGGCAAATACAAGATAATGATTCTTGAGCACAGGTGGTGAACACCTCACTCATGTAAATTTTAGTTGCTTAGTTCCAACATGCCTTTTATCCAATAAAAATGTCCCCAGAAGGGGGAATATATGCGTTTGTCACAGCCTCTGCACCTTGGCCAATCCGCCTACACAGCACAGAATTGAAGCATTCTCACAGGGACAGCGCCAGAGCAGACGCTGGTCCAGCATGGCCGTCAGGTAAACGTGACGCAGCACACCTTCAACGCGGGGGCCTCACCTTGTGAAGCCAGAGGGGCACGTGTCCCGTTGCACTGTCAGATAGGCTCTGCTGCTGCACAGCTGCCCAGCAGAAGGAGTCTACATATATCCCCTGACGCCAGGAGAAGTTCTGGGGCGGGAAGCAGCTGATTTGGGTTCCTGAGGGGGAAGCAGCCAGGAGACAATGGTAACTGTTAGAGGTCATTTTAATAGCAAAAGTAGGAGGAAAAAAGGAAAATTCAACTGCTTACATTGCTTACACATTTCATGGACATTTTATAAACGTCACTTTTCAAATTGAACATTTGGTGTAGTGCCTTACTCAAACTAAAATAAAGATAGGGATCCACCTTACACTTGAGCCCATATATATATCTTTGGTCACTTGTTCTAACCACTACTACACATGCACTGTTATGTCACAACAAATGCAAAGGATTTGAAAATAAAAATCTTTTTTAGTACTGATACAGGATGCCTAGCGACAAAGCTAACAAACGGAAAAGCCGCTAAACGAAGCAGCACGTTGGCACAAGGAGCATATTTGTACACAAGATGGTACAATTATGAAAAACTAATTCAGTGTCCCTAGACATAACAAAAACAGCATAGCAAAACATTCATCACAATATACAGGTACACTTTTTTACATGTAGATGGGAAACCACAATACAGAAGACTAAAAAGGTCTGTTTGGGATGCGGCCGCACACCAGTAGTTTGGCAAACAATTTTTTTTTTTGCTGAAGCCCGTAACCAGATAAAAACACGTCACATTGAGACTCTTTTTTTACTAAGTACGGTTTGCATTTTGCCTTAAATGGCCCAGTCACCAACTGACTGTCAACGACCAAAGTCTAATTAAGTCACTGTAATTAAGTCTCCACTTAATTACAGTGACAAGTCGTTATGCATGCTAAAATAAGCACGATGTGCCAAAACAATGCAATTTTTGGTGCTTTTACCATTCACAACAAACAGAGTAAATGATTCATACTCAAGTCGTTCTGAAAACCCCAGTCCATAGGGCTTAACACACAGCAATTGTGTGTCACTTCACAAGTTTACAGAAAATGCTATACAAAAGGCGTTTGGCTGTGCAGGTCTAGTGTATGTGTGGCAGAACAGGAGCAAAATATGGGGGGGAAAGGGGGGAAAAAAATCAGAAATCCTACAGGAAATAAATGGGCTCTCCGTGTGAATGGGTGAGACTGTGCTAATGCCTTGCCTCCCTCCCAGTACTTCAGCAGTCACTAAATAACACTATGGGCCATCAATGTAACTCAATTTTTCTGACAACGTTTTAAAGGAAAACTATAAATGACCATATACTCAGTTCGTTTTTATAAATACATTTTGCAGATAACCTTTTTTAAAAAAAAAGTTTTGTTCTAGTTAACACGTGTCTGTGGATGTGCCAGGGTCGAATGATACGTTTATGCAATGCAAGCTTTCGTTTGGAGTGAATGGCTAGACTGCAAACGTTCTGTCCGCTAGGAAGGGCAGCATTATCTTAGGTTTACCGCTTGGAGAACACAAGATTTCCCAGATTTCATACTTTACTCTGGACTACATCAAACAACAGTAAACAGAAAACAAATAGGAGTGAAAACATGTCATTAAAAACTTTTTTGTGTGTAATTCAGTATCGGACGTGTTCAGGCCTAACGTAACTTAATATAACGCGTTTCCTGTAAAGAGGTACGTATCAGAAATGATGTACATATTTAAAAATAACTCTGTAAAGCATTGTTGAAGGCAGACTTCAATTTATCAAACATATAGTAGATTATAGTAAAGATGTTTTTATATTGGCTGTTAAACAACAAAGTAGTTTGTACTTTAGTTAAATACCAGAATGTATTAAATGATAAGAATGGCGATAAGTAGTTTTTAATTTCGATGTTCCGAACTGCAGTGTTTTATACTGTAATCCAGATACTATCGATTCTGAGATGGTTAGATTAGTTAAACTAACTAGACCTAATCGGCACAGATACGTCCCCTGCTAAATAAAAATGATCACCACCCTCCTTAAATAGATAATTTATTAGCAAGTAGAGCGTAAGCAATCTAAATCTTATCTAAATCCGCATTACAAATACTTTTAAACTACTCACCGACTGTCACCTCCTGCGCAAAGGCAAGAGAGATCAGCAACAAAGGAAGTCCAACTGCAATACAAGTAACTATCTTATCGAAGGCCAACTCCAATCGAACTCCTTTATACTTAGACTCGGGCGGTTCTTTTAGTAGATAATCCGAAAAAACGTGTGAAATCGCCATATTAGTATTAACTAGCTAACTTCTACATCTATCTTTACACTGGTCTCCTAAAGCTCAGGGCCTTTGCAAATTAAAGTTATAATTGCAGGTGGGTATACCGATCGAACGCACTGTTACCATATCGGTTTGTGGCTCCCGCCTGACACTATAAAAATTCTGGTTGAACAGGAGTTCCCAATCGAACATGCTCTTCCGGTAAATGCTTAACAGGTTCTTGTCAAGTATATGTAATGTTTTCCGGTTATGCTTACTAAAACACACAGGAATATTACGTATTATTGTCTTTTTTGGTTAATTTATTAAAATATAAATTGCGTTTATTCAAGCATATCTGAATTTTCGGCACGCGAAATTTACATTTTAAACGTACATAGATATTCAAATCAGGTTAATATTGTTGCTTTTTACAATTATTTTCTCCACATACTGCAGTTTAAGGTATGTGAAACCTCTGAGGGGACGGTCACAAAACACTCACCCTTTCAAATGTATAGGCAATTTTTTTACTTTAAATATATCTCAAAAGTACAGAACCTAGTCAATGTTTAATAACATTCTATTTTGCCATGCTTTTGGGAATGTCACACACACGTATTGGATAAACAAACATCCGACTAAATTTACTTTTTTCAGACGTTTCCTGATGAGTCAAAAAATAATCAACATGTCCAAATAGGACATTACACAAGTACACATACGTCGAGTAAATAATGGGTTGAAAAAACACATCTATGCGTGTTAGTACCTGTTCAGAATACAAACATATAATATAGTCCGTACAATTCAAACCCTTACCATCTTTAAACGATTCTTCATATGCGGCCATTAGGTACCAGTACCATGCACACTCTCAATGCAAAA
>JAOYSI010001025.1:0-17549 GCA_025775065.1 Hiodon alosoides
GAGAGAGAGAGAGAGAGAGAGAGAGAGAGAGAGAGAGAGAGAGAGAGAGAGAGAGAGAGAGAGAGAGAGAGCATGATTAACAATGCCCTGTCTTTTTAGTGGATGGCAAAGACCAAATCTAATATTTGGTATTCATATTCACAGCATCGCTTTCCTTCCCAGTCAGTGCTGTGCAACACACTGCATATATTACACATTGATTAACAATAAATCTATCCAGAAGTTTCCTGTTCTTAATTGACGTTGATGCTTTTTGGTTGAGACATTTTTTTTAAATGTATTTAAGCAAAAACACTATTTGAAGTCACCTTATTAAACAACAAAATTAGTTTTATTTTGTCCAACAATGAAGTGTAGCCCAGACCTTTCTGCAAATCCACACAGCAGATATACATTTCTAATTTACAACATATAGCATATCACACATCAGGAGCCCTTTTAAATTGACTGGGTATTCAAAGTGTGCGCTGCTACCACAGTGGTGCACTGTTCTCATTTGTTCATTTTGTAAAGCTTTATTTCAGCTGTGTTGTACAGATGTAAAAACATGGGCTGCAAACCACATGGGACTGAAGGGCAAGTGTGTTGGTCACAGCTTCCCAACCACTCTTTGCTTGCAACCCCAGCGTGCAGCCAAAACTAATTAAACCCATCAAGCTAACAGAATGCATAACACATTTCCATTCCTGTTCGGTTAGCTTGTTAAGAAGCCAGGCTGTCAAAGCAATAAGTGGGTTGCCCTGTGGTACATCCCTTGCAATACATCCAAAGCACCAGTATCTGCCAGCGGCTAATCAGTGACTAATCCGTAGCTCACAACATAGGCGTACAATGCTCCAACTTACTCAACTTTAAATGATTGCATTTGACTGCTATAGAGAAAGGTCTGGCCAAAGGACAGAAAGCACAATAACCAAACAAAACCTATTTGCCTATTTCTATCTACAGATGAAGATTAACATTTTTTCAGATGCAAGACTTTAGATTCCAAGCAAAATGCCATAGCTTGTCAGCATGTTATGGAACTGGATTCTGTCGAGATAGACAATATTAAAATTTTGGTATTAATGTAATGTAATTAAAATTTAAGTGTTGCTGGAGATTCTCATCTGCGAAGACAATTCCAAACCGCAGCCTAAATTATACATTGATTGAAATGCTGAAGGGACAAATGTACAGGCTATTCTTTTCTAGCACAAATTCAAATTGGAAAATGCTGTCACTCTCAGTTTATCACGGTAGATTTCTTAGTGGATAGACTTGCCCGATGATCCTGATTTTTACAGTTCAGCTTCAAATTTAATCTTATAACCTGCAGATGTTACCAGTCTGCATCAGGACTATGACCTTAAAATATTTTTGTAATGCGAAGAAGCCGCAGAGCAATAGCACAGGAACTGAGTGTAGCATGAGGGAAAGGAACCCAGAACCCTCATGTAGTTCATGATGCTTTTTCTAAATGGCCTTTGAACTGTTATATCCCATTTCTGGTATAGCTGATGTAGCTCTGCTCCCGAATTCAGTTGGTTTACAACTACGATTAAAGTTCTTGCATACATTTTCACTGTGGTTTCAAACTAAAAATTGGGTATTTTTAATTGGACTATGATGGAGGGCGTCCTTCAATGTATCCCTTGTTCATTCATGGATGGATATGTGCTGACTTGCTGGCATGCTGTTCTTCCAGCTTGCTCTGACTTGGACCGCACAGGATGCATCAATTACAAACCAACGCTAATGTTAAATTCCCAAACACTAGGAAATCTTACCGAGCGAGGTCACCCACTGTGACCACACAGCTGCCACTTATAATTGTGTCGGAAAACGCAAACAAATTATTCTAGAGTGGTGTCCACCACGGTGCCCAAGGCGAGACCATCTGATTAGGGGTGGCTTCCACTGTGATACCTGAAGAGAGTCCATCTGGAGTGGTGTTATGTTTGTATTTATTTATTTATATTTTCCCTGTTACCTAAGGAGACATAATTTAGCGAAACCTGCTCTGTTACTTGGCTGCATAAAGGACTTTTTTTTTTAATGTCCTCATCGGTTGCCTTTGGACTCAATAATCTTTTTTTGCTTTACATTTACATTTTAGTCATTCAGCAGACACTCATATCCCGAGCGACGCACAAAAAGGGCTTTGCCACTAGTCAGAGTGAGGCGGCAGGGGAGATTACACCAGGTGGACCTCCGCCACCTGAACAGAAGGGCACCGGAGAGAAAAGGCAGCAGAAGCCAACTGAGGGGAGAATTGGATCACGTGGTGTAAAAGACATCTGCACGGCTGTCTTGTCGTCACTAAGGTCATTATTTTAAATCCATAATTAAAACCACCTTGAGAGCTCTTGCCTCGAGCGGGCACACAGAGGTATGAAAATACAGTTCATAACAGCAAGTGACAATACTCTAAACCCCTTCATTCTAAGAAATGTGTGAGGCATTGTTCATCCACACAACAACAAAAAAGAACAGCACCACAGGTTTCTTCCGGTTTCATTGCACGGTTGCTTTCCTTCACGGAGGCCCACAGCGGCCTGTGATGCACGCGTCTGTTTCACATGGATTCTTGTCTCTGACATCCTCAGAATTGCGATGAGTCCTTTACTTACAGCACTGAACTGGCACAGCATACCAGAAGTTGTGTTTAACTGCAGGGTATCGAAGAGGTTGCAAGGCTATCACCATATTCCTACTGGCTGAAACGTTGTGAAGGCATGGGTTCTGTTATTTATCTACTGCTCAGCTCAAGCATCCACAGCACCTGAGTGAATTAGTCAGAGGGAAAGCTCTTATTTGCCTCTGTGGCATGCCTGTCATCAGAGCTGTGACTGCTTTCGTCACAATAGTGGCCAATAATGGCCCTTCCGTTTGTTGACAAAAATGTGTGACCCTGCAGCAGCTCCACAACATGAATGGTACTCCACCAAGTCCCCGAGAACAATGCCTGGAACAATGCCTCTAGAAAATTCCTGGCATGAAAATTTCCGGCTGAATTTATTTACTTTTTTTCTAAAAAATCAAAAAGATCAGTTCTCTATAAGAAATGTTTTAATATATATTTTAAGAAGCTACTTGGAAGGATCAACAGCTGTATACTGTGATATTTGTGTTATTGTTTCCTCACTTTACTTCTAAGATCAATTGCCATTGTTAAATTTAGCAGGACAGCAGCCTCAAAAAGCTGCAGCAATGAAAACAAATGACGGATTATCTGGCTAACATTAAGATTGTAAATATATTTACAAAATATTAGTAAAAACTAAACGTTTTTTTTTTGTTTAGTTTGTTTTGTATTATTATTTTAATGAAATATTTGTGAAGTTTTAGTAGGCTACTGTGCCATACAATGAAGGACATCTACATTTTTATACTTTTATGGACTGCAGCAGTAATAAAACAGTCTGCCCTAAAAAATATAAAGTGATATTTTTGACTTGGGTCTTTTTCAAGATTTACCTCTTAATGGGCATGGTCAACGTAGCCTGGAGCTACAAAAGCAGTTGCTGATGACAGGGGACAGCTACTGAAAGAGCACAGCCTTAGGACCAAATGCGTCAGGGCACCATCATCAAAAGCTTGCAGTCCAGCAGTGACACTGAACAGTGGAAAGCTGGATGGATCATACAACTCCCAACAGGTGGAAAAATGTTGTCAGGGTGTCGCAGTGATTCTTGAATACAAAGACTTTGATCATCATTCGCTTTTATATGGCTGGTTACAAAAGAAGACAGAGAGAGAGAGAGAGAGAGAGAGAGAGAGAGAGAGAGAGAGAGAGAGAGAGAGAGAGAGAGAGAGAGAGAGATGGAAAGGGATCTGTACGGTGGCTGACTCATTTGTGTTTAAATCTTGGAGGGTCAGGCAATGCTCAGTCACTGTATAGTGGGAGTTTAAGAGCTCAATTTATCTCTGTGTCATTTCACTTTGACCAGGTAAGAGAAAGTGACAGAACACCATAGAGCAAGATGCATGGCACAGATGGTTAAAGAGAGAATATGTGTGGTTTTCTCATTGTTCCTATGCATAATCTCTCTTGCATTGACAAGAATTTATGTTGTTGTACAAAAGCTTAGAAAAAATCTTACAAACATTGAGCCAAGAAAGTAGAGCATTGATTGTTTTATAAACACATGAAACAGATTGACAAAATAGTTAAAATAAAGCTAACCACTCACTGTGGTATTATCATGGACAGTAAATCTCAGAACACTGTACACGTTTAGTCATCAGGACGGCATTCGCATGGTTAAGTAAATTTGACTTCTGGAATTTGACACTTCAATGGGACATGATGAGCTAGAAAAGAAGACTTTGATTGAGCTCCAGCTGGCAGTGAAGAACAGCTGATGCAGGTTGGAGTGACAAGGTTTGAACGCTGCGTCTAGTTATGCCAGGATACCGGGGGCATCTATATCCCTGTCCAGTTGGAGGACTTGGGCTCAGCAATAGCAGTTTGAATCAAAACTTCAGGACTAAACTATAGCAGCATAACCAAAACTTTACCGAGACATAACGAGACATAACCGAAACATTACCGAGACATAACCGAGACATAACCGAAACATAACCGAGACATAACGAGATATAACCGAGAAATAATGACCTCATACACGAAGGACAAATTAAATCAACATTGCTCAACATATCTGGCATTGTTTCTCAGCTCTGACCTTTCCATTGGAAAGGGTGAGTTTTTTTTTTACCTCAAAGTTATTCACAATGTTGACAAATAAATTCAACCTTACGCATCATATTTGGCATTGTTTTGAAGCTGTGACCTTTCTACATGGTGTAAAATATAGTGCTAATACAGTTGAAGGAGATTTCTGACTGGGGTGTTCTTCAGACATCACAGACAGAATACAGAATATGTTGAGTACAGACAAATAGAGTCAACATTTTCAGGATCATTCCATCACTGTGACCTTTCTGTTTTATTTAAAATATAATAGGAAGAGCTCAGATTATTTCATCAGGTTCGCGAAGGCAGCAGGGACAGCAGGTGGCGGAAGCCGTGGATAGGGGGAACAAGGGACGGGAATTGGGGATCAGCACACAGCCTCAGGCAGATGAGCTCAGCAACGAACTGCGGATCAACACACGTCCTCAAAAGAAGAGAAATAGAACACTGTTGATGACATGATGATCCTCGCTGACCTAATGCAAAGCAATGCCCTTACCGCGGTTCTTCTGCCTGAACAAGCTGAGATAATCATTCTCACTCATATTAAGGACTGGAAAAATTATGCAATTATGATTCTCAACTGGCATTTAAAAATGTGAAACATTACAGCTGCTGTTGCCATCCAAAAAATTGCAATTAAATAGAAATGTAAATTCAAAAGAAATAATGAATGAATAACTGCACACTAAATCAGTAGCACTTTTTCTGAAGGTAGCACCTCCAATTAAAAGCTGTAATAAGGTTTGAGGTGGTATAAATCGTTTCTATTTTATCTCACAGTTGCGGTTCAGTGGCAGATTCTACAGATTCATGGTTAATCTCACATCTACTTTATTGAAAATGAACAGGACAATTATTCTTCCCACAGAAGCAATCAGGTATTCGGTTTCGGCTTCGTGCCTTCAGAAACAAATCTTTGAACAGTTCAACTGCAATCAATGTTCAGTTGGTGGTTTACGTTTACCTTCTCGCCAAACAATTCAAAACTGCTATTGGTTTTATGTACAGTATTTATACTATAAAAACATATAGGCTAGAAAGGCTGGGAAGGTTCTTCTTACTCCCCTCCAGCTCTATGCTTTGGTTTGCTGATTCCACTTCTTCCTTCAGGTGCTTCATCCCAAGGGGGCCTAGTAAATAATTTGAAGTGTGCTCTCACATTTTAAGCCACACTTTTATTTCTAGAGAGTGAGAAAAAGCTGTATCAAAGAACGCCCGATTGATAGGATTAGTTGTTGACGCTTCTGGGGTTTTCCAGCCGGGGTTACTGAATAAGCTAAAAAAAAACCTAGACTAAAACATCCACACAAAAAAAAAATACATTTTGAAGGAATAGTATAGGGCTGCCAGATTACATTATCTTCCTCCTAAGCATGGCATCTGTGCCTTGAGACTTATATCAGAAAACAGCCCCCTTGCCCCGAAGCCGCAGCAGCAGACCCTGTGATTGGCAGAGTCTATTTGCAAGGGGCCATTGAAAGGTCGGACCGGAAAACCAGAGCTTCAGTAAGATGTCAGCATCTCCGGCATTTAGAATAATTTGTAGAAATTCTAAAGGGGGGAAAGACCTTTTTCTCGTTCTGCCTCATGCTAATTTTCCTTTTTTTTTGTGAAATGCAATATGTCAGTAGGACTAATGAATCAGTTGATCCTATGATTTTCCATTTCTACTGCAGTCTACAGTTGTTGTTGGTCAAGTTACATGCTTTTGGTAATGCAGGGATGGAATCAACGGCATCTGAGGTAGCTGCTTCAAGCTCTAACAGTGACATAGGTCAACATCTTGGCTTCTTCTGGCCTAGTGTTGACAGCTAACTCAGGTAAAATGTCAGCTTAATTTTAAATACATTCTGTATTTTGTACATCTGTGCTGCAGGGCAAGGTCTTATAAGAGCGCATCCACTGCATACAAACCCGTCTCCAGACATGGCTCATCCCCCCGGGTGCCATTTGATATTGTGCAGACGAAAAGGTTGTACTGTAATTACGTTCCAGCTGATCCTCTCCAGAAGTTGAGAAGCTTTCAGTAGAAATAGAGGTTACTCACCACCTCAAGATACTTGCCGTTCACACTCAGCCATCAAGGGGTTTTGGTCACTTTGGTAAATCCTATCACCTTTCTCCCAAACTGTGGTCCTAGGATAGGGCAACATAAAATATCATGCAAGCACTGTTGTGTTATGTGTAAGCTCCCTTGGTATTAAAAGGACCACACAACAAAGAGTTGTTCTCTTTGTTTCTGACATGGGCATTCACATGACATTATATTTAAGTTATATTTAGCTTAATAATTTGGTTACATTTGGTTATATTATTTCATCGCAATTCATGTGCTAATGCAAATTTCAGTTGAAAGTTAAAAAAATATATATATTTGTTGCCCCTTCTGGGGTTTTACGGGTTACCGAATAAGCTAAAAAAAAAATGTAAATAAATGAAAACAAACAATTTTTGTAGGTATTCATGCAGGAAAGCCTATAAGCAGAGTCTGGCCTGTGCTGATAACAATATATTTTTAGACCACATTTGTCTTTATTTCAACTTTATGCCTCCTGATCATTTCAGCACTACTGAAGGGCAAGAGCAGCTGCTATCAGCACGTTTTAATGGCGTGAGACTAAATGAATGATCTGAAAGAGCGGCAGCAATTAAAAGCGGAAAAGATGTAAAACTACGCCATTAACCAATCAAAGGAGGACGACTGTATTTAGAATGCCATCTGCTCAACAGTGTGTAAATCGCGGAACCCTCAGAAGAACCTTCCAATGTCTATAGTTTAAATAGCTTTGTTTTGCAGAGCTCCAGCAACCAGAAAAGACAAAGGGAATCAACTTCAAGGATTTTTATAAAACCAGAATCAAACATTTTAATCTATAGGCCTCATGACTGGTTTCCCTCTGGTCTCCCAAATGTCGACTAGCTGATGGCATTGACCAAAACTCAGAGCCAGATTGTTGCCACTCAGTACTGTGTTTGTTTCTTTTTAAATAAATTCTGGGCATTGCAGGGAATATGGAGCCGAGCTCAGTATTCCCTACACCTGGTTCATGTGTCATTCGGCTGTCAGGGAGGTGAGTCTGCAACATTGGCAGCTGTGGCCTGGCCGAAACGCCAGCAGGGACCTTCTGACCGTGGAGCAGCTGACCGTGTGCACAACCGGAAATGATCCTGCACTCGGCGTGTTCATTTCATCTCATTGCTTCGGAAATTAGGACGCGGAGCGTCTCCTCAGTTAACTTCTATAATGGGGCCGTCCTGCGACCCGGTCTTGCGATTAAACACGGATGCATACACATGCATTCATGCTCATACATCCACAGACACAAGCACACACATACAAGCAATATATACATTAACCAGTGTAAGAATAATATTAATAATAGTAGGGTGTTCTGTAATACAGCAGCCATGTTATGTTGTTTTGAATGACCCTACTTTCCATAACAGTCCCATATTACATTATAATGGTCTACATCGTATACAACACAACACACTGTTTGTTTATGCATGTCTATATGTATAAAACGACCCAGGTTGTCTGTCTCATAAAAGGGTTCTCCCTAGTAAGTATGTTTCAAATATTGTCTAGCATTCTTATTACTTAATTTGTTCCAAATAATCAATCTTTTCTATCAGGTCTTCATAGTGACTAATAATAACGAAATACAATTGATAAAAGCACAAAAGCAGAAAAAGCAGAGCCTCTCTGAACTCATCACTCCTGAACAAGGCCATATTGTTGCGCTGATTTTTCCACATTATATTTAATTCCTTTATTCATTTATTACAGATGGTGGAAACTGAAACTTTCTTTAACCTTTAAATTTGAATAAACTGCCATTCTGGACCATGAGAGAAGTTTTACTGACCCATTAGTACTTGATTGTCTCATCACCACCTCAGACACAACATGGCCAAAACGGAACAACTATACCTCTCAGCCAAACACACTCCTTCTCAGGATGTCTGCATCTCTGTGGAAGGCACCACAGTTACGTCAAGTAGTATAGTGTGTCCTTCAAGGACTACACCGCTTCAGTGCCTCGATCCTGCGAATTCATCCTCAATGACATCAGGAGGATCCGTCCTTTCCACACAGAACAATCTGTACTGCTCACTGGTGATATCCTGCCTGGACTACTGCAATTCACAACTGGCTGGCCTGCCATCTGTGACATACCTGAGCAAAACTGGTATCTTGGTGGCACAACCTTCTCCCAGGCCATGCACTCTGGTGGCAACCTGCTAATTCTGTCTCTCCTCTCTCCTCCTAATTTGCCCACACTGTCTGCCCCCAAAAATTATCACAGCTCATTGCAGCGTGGGTCGTATACTTCTGCCCTCAGAAATTCAAGGAGTATGAATTTTTGGAGTAAATATAACCTTACACTGTCAAGATTATAATCAGTTCAATATTTGCAATTTAATGATGTGCAGAACTTATGACCTTGCTCTGTATCAGACTGCAGCAACCAAGGGGAGACAAGCCCTGATTCCTTACCAGGCTCAGCCTCATGAAGTCTGTTAAGGATGATGAATGCCTATCATTTCAGTACACCCAGACTCGGTCGATATTTTCTATCTTTGCCGCAAACAACTGGCCATACACTCAGACACTCCTTCTGCCAAAGAGAATCTGGTAATATAGGGCACTAGGTTCATTTGGGACCTGTTTCAGTAAGCCAATGTGAGCGTGTCTCCAATAAATTAGCCTGATCCTTTAAGTCGCACCTAAAATATTACATTTTAAGGATTGGGCTAATTGAAAACCGGAGGAAGTTAAGTCACAGAATCCATAAATTTTTTTTACCCTATACTGTTTTAATCCATTCAATAAACATAACATAGCTAAACATATCAGGCTTGATATTTTATAACCACTCATGGCAAAAAGTTAACCGGAGAGGAAAAAGTTTCAGTCTGACTTAAAGTTTTAGTACAGCTAGCTTTTGGGAGTAGTCATATGATCATACTTTGAGTGTTTGTACATTCAATAGGTATCTGAAAATCCAAATCCAATCCAAACCATCTCATAATAGAAGATGATAGACGTTACAGTCTGATACCTACACACCCAGATGGAAGTGATTCATTGTGACATACTCCAGGGAATTAAAGGCATGAAAGCATCACCATTAATCATTTTTTTGTCCAAAGACGAAGTGTAGGATGAAGCAGTTAGTATGTTGTTGTCTCCTGGTATTGCAGGTTTACATGACATGCATTAAATACTATATTTGCAACACAATGGCAGTTACAGCAAAAAGAGCTCTGGCCATATGGATGTCCAAATGCAAACAATTTCCAAATCATAAGTGAACATGAAATGAAAGCAGATTCACCAGTTGTTTTTCTTCATAGTATCTAGATTCATTTTAAGATTCATTTGAAGCTTATGTGCATGGTGAAAATGGTTTATTTTCGTGTAAATGACAAATCCTACAGCTCTAGAAATGCAAACCTATTCTCCTTAGAAGCAAATATAGTTTCATTCTGTTTGTATTATTATCCAAATAATTTAATATTATTATAAAATATTGTTTAATATTAAAACATAAAATGAATAACTGAAAATCCTATAACTTTCTGTTATTGGTTATAGCATTCAGGGTTGTGGGAGCCTAACCCAGCAGACAGAGGGTATGGATAGTACGGAAAGTCCAGGAGACTGACACACACACACACACACACACACACACACTCACACACACACACAGCCGTACTAGCGGTCACCAATCCACTATACTGATTTAATTTTAATTCAAATTTAAACCAGGGCTCTGATGCTGTGAGGCACCAACACAAACTGTT
Organism: Hiodon alosoides; assembly: GCA_025775065.1. Classification (NCBI taxonomy): domain Eukaryota; kingdom Metazoa; phylum Chordata; class Actinopteri; order Hiodontiformes; family Hiodontidae; genus Hiodon; species Hiodon alosoides. The sequence continues at coordinate 10,496 of JAOYSI010001025.1, forward strand.
AGGCAACCGTAAAACTCTAACTCCACTCTAACTCTAACTCTAACTAATATTTTGCAGTGGTATGTTAGTGTGCTTTGTTTTCTTACCTCCTTGAATATGTTTTCTGTCAATAAACTGTTGTACCTACAATAAAAAATTCAAAAATGAAAAACTTCCATGCTTGTGAAAAAAAAAGAAAAAAAAGAAGAAGAATATGTAATGGAGAACATGAATAATAAAAAAAAAATGACTCACCTTCTTGGCGTCATCTTCTGCGCTTTGCAATCATTTCCCAATAAGAGCTCCTCTCCAGGCTGCCCTGATGTGCACGTTCAGTGTACAGAGAACCAGCGCTAATGAGTCAGATGCATCCCTCGCAAAACAAGGTGCTCTGCTAATTAACTACATCAATGAGATCCTGCTTCTGTCTCTGCATAACCATCATGGAGAAAAAATGGAAAAAAGAAAGAACATTGATGAATAAAATCTATTTATTTAACTGATAAGAAAATGTACAGAGTATAATTATCATCTGAATGCACTGATAGATACTGGAGAATATGTTTAAATCTTGCAGATCAGTATTCGGGAAGCACCATGACATGACGTTTTTTAAATGGGGGAGACCCTGTGACATGTATCAACGAGAGACACTTCACTTCCTTGCTCAAGATTCATTTAAGAAAGAACATGCGTCATCTACACATCAATACCATTAACTTGACAGAATAATTACATAATAAGACACTGTTTAAAAGTGAATCAGGGCTGTCCTGTGATTTATTTGCAATATCTTTGCAGTTCATTCTTACATCCTTGCCCACCAGTTGAATAATTTGAAATTACTATAAAATAAATCAGCTTGATTGCCATTTATTGGTGGAATGTACTATACTATTTACTATACTTAATGTGATTAAACCCCTTGTCCGTATATTTAAATATGTTGTATAAATGGTATGATATGGAGCATTTGTATGATATGACATGGAAATTATACCAGCAAATATTCTCAGCCTTGCTGAAAAAGAGAACAAGTTTTAAATGTGTGTAATTGTCTCTGTCCTTTAATCTTCAGGATAGAGGCGTTTAGTCCTGGACGTAATTATTAAGGTTATATCCTGTTGCAAAATAGCTGTCCGCTCAGCCTGCAGAGCTTGATGGAGCATTGTGACTGATCAATGTGGATCGTCCTATCTTCAAAAGAAAACGCATGCACACTCAATTGTCTGCTGTGCCCAAAGCAGCAGAGTTACCGCATCACTGAAAGAACCAGGCCTCTAAGGCTTCAGGAAAGCTACAATAACAACACTTTTTTTTGTTATCAAGCATATAATGTATTTGTATGTCTTAAAATGACAGGGTCAAAGTTCTTCCATGCTGGTAGAAACGGTCCTCCTAAGCTCCAGATAAACATACCCTTGAACATAATCACTGTCATTAAAAGCTTCGACAAATAGCATGCCAGTGCTCAAAACTATAGAGGGATGCAGTTACTGTCTGTGAGGAGAATGGGGGAGAATGGAAGGAAAATATAATAAAATGCATACAGAAAACCCCATGTGACCTAATGTTTTATTGAGGAAACAGCTGTTAAGGAGAACAGACTACCTGATGATCTGACTGATACCTTAGGTAGTCCATGTAAACAGTTATAAAGAATTATTTAAAAAAAAAAAAAATCAAGGTTCTGTAATAGCCAATAAACCATTTTGTTATTCATCTGCTGTTTGAGAGGTCTTTTTTTGAGAACGGTAAAGGTGGGCCTCATGCTTATTTCTCTTTAATGGTTTGACTCTTGAATTAGACTGGCACCTTTGCTGTATGACAATTCCTGCCTGTCTAAACTGTCTTCAATGGCTGCAGGTTTTACTTACAGTGTCTATTCAATAACTAACTGAATAACATGAAAAAAACATTCAAATAGAAGAACAGAAGCAGCTAAAGAAGTGATAAGGCTGAGCCTTAGTTTATTTAATCAAAAAACGTATTGCCAGGTTTATTTAAGCATGCAGTATTAATCAGTATTGATTATTGATGCTTGCTTAGATTATGAAGCTTTTAATGTGTATGTATAATTTTTTCATGTTTATTGATACGTTACCTCCTTTATACCTTATCACAGTATTCATCATTGGGGGAATGTAGCTGTTTCTTATTGCACATTAACCCCTAAACTACAGCACTTTTGCACGTCACGCAGAGACGCAAGAGCTAAATTATTAAAATGTAAAATCTAAATCATAAAACATCATCAACCAACTGTTGTGAAGCAACATATATTTTTGAGTTAAGTATTGAAGGGAAATTAGAATATATTTGAATAATAGTAGTTCTAATACATGTCAGAATACATTGCACTTCTATTTGAAGGTGGACAGTAAGGATTTCGTTTTTATTGAAGTAATAGTCAGGTTTTAAAAAATCACCTGTCAAACCATTGGTGATCATCATGCAGCCTGTAGTGTGCATGAAAGCAAAAACAATCAATGTTACGAGATTGTTATGGTAGGTTGCTCAATAAGTGGCGAGGCGGTTCTGATCTATACATATTATAGTGTTTTGTGAGGATACTTGAACATGCACAATTTTATTAACAAGTTAAAGGTAAAAACAGTTTCCTTGGTATTTGCTGCCACCTACTGTCACCTGTATTATGTAATCTTTTCTAAATTTAAGTACTGATCAGCCTGGGATGGTTGCTCATCGTTCAAGTTGCCACCTCACAACACCAGGGTCCTAGGTTCAAGTGCAGCTGAAGTTGCTGTGGGTGTGGAGTTTCCAAGTCTTCCGTAATTTAGTCTTAACAGTTTACAATTATTCTGAAAATGTTTTAAAGACATCTAAACACTTTCATGAGGTTAAATATCTCCATACACACATGAAGACACAAACACAATTTGTTTTTAAATTCCACTAGAAGAGACCACATTTTTATTGTTTATTGATTCATAAAAGTTGTGCTTCCTGTTTAATTTTTTAGCGGTATGAAAACCTCATACCACTTATTACAATCCACCATGATCTCTTTGGTAAACATGTACTTAAGAAAATTAGAAATCTTTATCGTTCTTATTTCTGTAAAAATCTATGATTATACTTACAATACCCTGATGAAGGCTTTTTTTTGTGTTCAACTAATGCACTGGCATTGCTGAGAAATCACATCCTGTGGATAGTGTCATGATTCGTGAACTCTTTTAGGTTGTGAAGGTTATCCCACCACTTGAACAGAAATGTCTCTGCAATTAGTCTAAACCACGGAGTAAGCAGCAACTCGTTGTTCTGTGCCCTTGTTAGCATGTCTTTAAGCTGCTCTCTGGTGACATAACAGTGACTTTTGATCTCGTTGGGGTCTGGGCTGAGATCCACATCTTTCTGCACAAACAGTATGTAATCGATTTCATGCTCGCCCCAGATTTCATCCGACTGTGCCTTGTAGTGTATCCGGGTGAGGTAGGTCATCTCCTCTGGGGTCACCTGGATGTGAAGTTAAAGATAATAATAAAATAAATAAATGCATTTCTTATATTACTTAATTTTTCTTAATTTTTAAGAAAATTCAAATTCCAATTATTAAAAGTGACATAAATCAGAATAAAAATGTTTGCCCACTTATGAAAGCAAACAAAATAGTCATTTGTGACGTCAATGTGTGTACGTAGTCCGTACTTCTTCTTAAACCGTTAGTGTGATTTAAACCACACACTTTGTACCTGCCCCATGGGGATTCCAAGCTCAGCTTTCAGTCTTCTCTGAGCTGCCCGTCTCACTCCAACAGCCTCTTGCTCCTCCTGTTCATTTGGAGTGTGAAGTGGATGGCTACAGCAAGTGTTGGTAAAGCAGCCTACAAAAATATTTTTAAAAAACCATCACACCATTTCTACAAACACATGCTAGCCATAGACATTATTTTGTAAAATAAATAAAAATGTAAAAAAACCATGGATGACTGAAAACTGAAACTGTTTATTCCTGACAACAGGCTATGTGCATCTGTCCACTTTGAAGAGCCAAAATCGACAAACTTTCAAGGCAGAACGGGTAGATATTTTGTAGGATAATTAACTTGGATGTATTACATAAATGATGTTCGAGCCATGTTTCAAAAACCTTTTAGTATTTTAAATGTTGGTGATGTAATGAACATGTTCCGTGATACCCAGGTCAACAGGGTTTGTAGTTGGCAAGATATTACCTCACTACCTATACATATATGTGGGTCATGACATGGGAAAATGGTGGCAACATGGCACCACTTGTTGTCCAATTACCATAAATATGAACGTAAATTAATACACATAAAATCACAAACCCATTCCAAAAATAATTGACCAAAAAGGCATATGAATTTGACAAGTAGGAAATATAAGCTACATTCAATAGTAGCTTTTCAGGCAACCTGGCTGCCTGCCTTCATTTCGATGATTTCTTTGCATTAGGATCTTGGCAAAAACTGGAAAACTAGATGGCTAATAATATTATGGACAAATACAGCCAGATAACAGCATTAGGGCAATAACATGTACTGTTGGAGTCATCGACAGTGCCATATTTTACAAAAGCTAAATGTAATGTAATACACACAATGTATGTTTATGTATGTTAATATATGGTATAGGTTTATTTTCAAATCAGTTACAAATTTACAACGAATATTGGCAGTGTTAAATTTATGTCCTGCTACTGATTAAATAACAATAAAATCATATCTTACCTGGAAAAGTAATCTTGGCATCTGATCTTTGCTGCAGAAGTAGTTTTTCTTCACGATTAAATAAGAAGACACTAAACGCTCGATGCAACAAGCCTAAAAGTAAACATGAAAACAAATTCAAGTACAGTGCCTTGCAAAGATGCACATTTTTACCTAATCTAAATATACCACATGTTAAAAGCAAAAAAAAAAGGAAAAAATATAAATATGAAGGTTAAAAATGGTAACATATTCAACTCCTCTGTTGCAGAACAACTAAATTAATTTAATTCAAGTTACCTCAGAGAGTCACACAAACAATTTAAACGACTAATGATTCTGTAATAAAAACATGCAAGGTTACTTGGTTAGGCAATGAACGTCAATTGAAAACTCAACAATGAAGTCCAATATCCTATACAATTTATGGAAAAAATGGCTATAAAGCACAAATTAGGAGGGTACAGAATGATACAGAAATATTTGGATATCCCACGGAGTATGGTCCACTCAATTAAAAACTGGAAGGTGCATTGTACCACCCAGACAATGAGCAGCAAGGAGGAAATTTAATATCGACCACTCTTATAAACACATTTAAAAGGAAAATATGTGCATCATCTTTCTCAAAATCTCAAAGCCTAAACGGAGAAACAACTATTATTTACAATATTATCAACACAAATGTGGCAAAAGGTTTTGGGGCTGAATACAACGTGTTACGTTTGGCACAACACATTTATCTCTGATAAACACCAGCATCATGACGTGAGGATTTGACGCTTATGAACAAACTCAAAACTTCAAAATGTGTTAGTTATCGACATTCAATCAATACACACTAGAGGGACTAGAATTACTGTAGTAACATATGCGCACATACTACAAAAGGAGCAGATAAATTACCTTTATCAATATTTAAATTGAGATGGCAGTTCTTCTTGCTATCAGCTCCAGTCACGCAGTCGTTTTCGTCAACCAGGATGCACATCTCAGAAAGCAGTTGAACCTGCTTAACGTCCAAGTTACCGTTGTTTACTTCAGGCATCCCAACAGACGGTCTTCGTTTTCCAGATCCACTGAACAGAATAAATACATACATCCGCCAGTTCGATAAAATCACTTACATGAATAAAATCTTACTAGCGTAAATGTAAATTATTTTAAACAAATTAAAAATAGATCATACCGTCATTAAATTAATACAAACTTACCTGGATAAGTTTTTTACAACTTGCGATATACATTTCCCTTTAAATCTGCCAAAGAGCAATGTACTTGGTTTCATGACAGGACGGCCCTCACAGGACACCATCCTACGAACCACCCACAAGCACCGATGCATCGCCGTACTCAAAATGGCACCTATGTAACCAGCCTAACAACACGCCACCAAAGAAACCCTTGTCGGAAGAGCAGCCATCATGGCAAATTAAAAAATAAAATAAAAAAAAAACGTTAAAACACCAACATAGTAGATAATGTTGTGTGTGACGTAAAATTATTTGAAATATAAAATAGCCGCTCAGCTATTCTTCGAACCACTACACCACTGGCCCTGTACACGTCTAATATCCTAACTCCTCCTTGTGGTGACTTGTAAATAGAGATATTTAATTGGGTCGGAGTGTGTCTGACGGACCTCACTGTGATTGGCAAACTTCAGAAGAATAATAACGCTGTCTATTCAAAGTTGCAAGATACTTTTACATGTTTATAATGTTTGTAATAAAAGAATCGGAAAAAAAGAAATTCTAAAAGTTAAATCTGAATAAAAAGAAAAAAATAAATACTTTTCTTAATTTAAAATGATCGTTCGTTACTTAATGACTAAACAGCATGGAATTTACAATTTTTGAGATAATCACGACAATTTTTTATTTTTGTTTTTGTACTGTTTTCCTTTCCCGAGAAAGCAGCCTCTTTCTATTAGTGGAATTTGATCAAAAAATCAGTTTATTTATCAGATCCTAAGCACACATTAGTAGATGCATGTTATTACACGTAAAGTCGAAAGTAAAAAAAAAAAAAAAAAACTAAATTCTATGTGCATATAAACTATATATATATATACAGTGGGCAGAACAAGTATGTTATACATTGCCGATTTTGCAGGTTTTCCCACTTACAAAGCATGTGGAGGTCTGTAGTTTTTATCATAGGTACACTTCAACTGTGAGAGACGGAATCTAAAACAAAAATCCAGAAAATCACATTGTATGGATTTTAAATAATTTATTTATTTATAATTTACATGCATTTTTTTGCATGACATAAGTATTTGATCACCTACCAACCAGTTAGAATTCCGGCTCTCACAGACCTGTTAGTTTTTCTTTAAGAAGCCCTCCTGTTCTCCACTCATTACCTGTATTAACT
>JAOYSI010001026.1:0-17549 GCA_025775065.1 Hiodon alosoides
TCCCTCCCCCAACTCCTTTTCTTTTCTCTTTCTGCTGGTCGGCCCCCGCCCCGCGCCCCGGCCCCGCCCGGCCCCGCCCCGGGTGGAATGAAAATTATTTATTTTCAGGCAATATGACTCACCAAAGTACTATAAAAAGAAATGGATACCTAGAAATCTGACGACTTCCTATTACTTGGCCAGGTTGGCATACCTCATGCCGTTAGTAATTGCTTGACTCAGTAAGTACACACCGAAAAATTCGGGAGTCAAAGGCAACCCTTCACTTATAGGGCATTACTTATAGAGCACTGGGATAAATTGAAATGATCACGTGGTATTTAATCTAACCAATGCGAGAAGCAAACAGCACCGTTCCTTAGCCACAACAATGGTGTATTCGGCCGCACAGGCACGGAACATTGACGAAAAGGAAAATACAGTCGACTCCTTATAATTGCATAATCCGTTTTATTGAATCACATGCAGCTGGCCCCGTTTACATGCATTGTTTTTATTTGTTTAAATGCCATGCCAATAAATCTCAGTTTAACAGATCTGTTAAATAGCATAGCGTATGTTTTCACGGTTCAAAGTAAACCCCGCTTCTTTTCAACAAAAGAAAATACAATAGCTTCGCTATGAAAAGTGTCAAGTCTGTTTATTGTCATATATAAACGTGAAAATACAGTTCGTGAGCAGCTCACAAGAGTGCCAAATAAAAGCAACACAAATTGGGGGAATGCATTTTACGGGGATCAACAACTTGTTACACCGAGTGGGCGCTAGGTTTCCTGGCTTGCCTCAGAACAGCATTGTCGTGATTCTTGTGTCATTTCCCTTTTAACTGCTTTTGTTCAAAATGATGAATGAGGTCAGAGAGTCTGTAAATGTAAACTGTATAAGCACGTTTGACTCGGCACGTTTACGGCCGGGAGCTAGCCGCCTCTATTGCGGGTTGATAGCGTACCGCTTACCTGTTCAGAACCTTTTGTCTCCCCCGTTTCCTTTTATTTAGAAAAACATAATGGAGGCATTGTCGGGGACACCGATGGTGTGGCTGAGATCTAACAGTCTTGTGAAAACCACGTATATCGCTTTCAAAACAGACTTGAGTCATTATAATTTTATTTTTTTCTTTAGTTTTCGGGTTTGTCCCTGTTTACTGGCCGAATGTCAGACAATATCCGGTAGTGTATCTATATTTTGGATCAGCTTGATTTCCCTGGGAGCTTTCGGAGACAATCGTTGACTGAACGTTATAGAAACAGGGACTTGACCGACCTAAGAATAACCCATTAAGTGCAATTTGTTTGTTGCTTCTAGATGGGTAATCAGAGCAGACAGTGGTTAGGATTTCCCCCGCTTTCTTGTGGTTTTGTATTCAGTTTCTCATTATAAACACAGTTAGTTTCTTCCCGACATTCCCACATAGCCAATATATGGCTGCGCGCTGGTCTTTGCCAATTAAGTTTGGTTTTTTATCTGGTGTGGAGATGAGGAAAATTGTTTCGATCTTATTTTTTCCGTTTAAAAACGGAAAACGACTTAGGAAGTCGTGTTAAAATGGGTTTGAACTGCCTTATGGACCATTTCAACACCGTCAAAGTCAAAGGCTTTATTGTCGTTCTTCCGCATACTAGTATACGTCTGAACGAAATGTCGTTTCTACGGACCAAGGTGCATAAACAATAAAATAAACAACAACAGCAACAATAGAATAAACAACAATAACATAATACACAATACAATACACATAAAGCAGTAACAATACACAGAAAACAGTAACAAGTGAATAGAGCAGCAGTAAATCAAGTGCAATCGTCAAGACAGAGACAGTAGACAGATAAAATGCAATTTATTTTTTCTCAAGTGGCCATTAGTAACTATAGCATTATTATGGGTTCGAACCGGTAACCTCTCCGTTGGAAAATCCAGCTTGACCAGTTCAAGTTGGTGACTAGCTCGACATACAGAATCTGGCAGCTGGTTGATCAGCTAAAACCAGCTTTACCCGCTCATGACCAGCTTGACTAAACTAGTTGTTCAACCAGCTTGGTCACGACCACAGCGACTAGTGGTTGATTCAAGCTGGTCTAAGCCGAATGTCTTCCTGCAAGGATAGCTAAAATGATACAAATTTAGCATTATTTATGCATACATGGTGTTACACCAGAACATGTCAAATAACTTGAACATTCTTGCAAAATTTTAAGGTATTAAATTATGCTGTAATTTTAATTAATTTAATTTAATGGCCACTTTTCACTGTAAAGAAGTATAATGGATAATCTGATTGTAAAAAAGGAAGTCTGTATTTTTCTTAGCTTAAACTATGAACTCAAGTTTCATTATTATACTTCACTTGGATCTGGGAATTTATGTCAACTCATCAGGGCTTTCAGCTATGGTGATGACCCTAGTAATCTAATTTAGCCGTTCTTACTATGAACACACCGACTAGTGTTGGTAACCTGGTGGTCCCATTGGATGTTAAAGTGAAATGTTTCAGAAATTTCAGAACTACGAAGTGTAAGATAGTAGTTCAATAAATTAGTTGGATGTTTCACCTTTCAAAGCATCCAAAAATGACGTCTGTGACCAGTGCTTAATTTGTAAATCAGGAGGTCCCGAGACACAGAAAGGGTGAAATCAAAATAGGTGCCAGTCCAAATCCGAATTGGCACAGATCCAATCAAAATAGATGCCGGTCCGAATCCGAATTGGCACAGATCAAATCAAAATAGGTGTCGGTCCAAATCTGAATTGGCACAGATCCAATCAAAATAGGTGCCGGTCCAAATCCGAATTGGCACAGATCCAATCAAAATAGGTGCCGGTCCAAATCCGAATTGGACTCAGATCCAATCAAATAGGTGCCGGTCCGAATCTGGGATGTCCCAGATCCTGTTCCGGCAGGATCCGGCACAAATTAAGCCCTGTGTGTGATAAACCCACCCTAGAAAGTCTGCTTAGTCTTGATATTCCAGAAAACTCTTATAAGTGTATCTCTGTTTGATATCAGTAGTATAAAACAGTGATGTATCATCACTCAGAATTAAACAATGAGTTAGTGAATGCATTGTAGCTGACAATATTCTATAGCTAAATGTAATTGTAGCTAATGTTTTTTTATTTGCATAGTTAAGTTCTCTGGAGGAACAACCCAGCAATCAATTTGGCCTGCGTGTTCCTTATTTGGGTCCCAGCTTTTAAAAATAAACACGCAATAGGAGAAGCCTGACAGTTGTTATCACAGCTGATAAGTTAATGCCCTCCGATTTTAAGTAACTTTTGAACTCCCTCCAATAGCAAAATTCCTTTAATGCTTTTTATTTAAATCGTATCAAAGGATCTATCTAATGCTGTTCAGTAAACACATTCATTCAATAATTAAATGAATTCTAAAAGTTCTAGAACTAGAAATCTGCGTCACAGCCCTAGTGCACAAATCAAGTTGTCAACAATAAGACATGTTTAGGGAACTGTTTTGGGAATTTATAACACGATAACAAGAAGCACAGCATTGAACACACATGCATGCAGTTGTAACAAATACCATATGGGCAGAAATGACACCTTTCTTTAAAGAAAGGATTCGAGCACTTATTTTTAGCTTTAGATTGACTAATGAACGGCAATCCGACCCAGATGAGGGGTTACAAATGGAGAGTTCTTTCCGCAGACCCTAATGGTTCTGAAGAAGCGTGCTTTCGTAAGTGTTGGAAACAGGCCACCACATTGGAATGTGTCATCCCCGCTGCGACGACCTGAATCAGTTTGGACTGTTAGTAATCTTTTTGGAAGGAAGAAGACAAACAGACCTGAGGAACCTCATTACTAAAATAACAAATGATGCACATTGTTGATGGAAATGGTTTGACCGATCATTTTAATACATTTAAGGCTTGAATGATAACCTCTTCGATAACCCAAGTATATTGCTCTTTCAGCATGTGGGCTTGAAAGATTTTACGCACAGTCTGCAACAAAGAAGAAGTTGACTCCGTTTCAAGTCTTTCATGGTGTGAGGTTCAAAAGTCCGTATTTGGTAACCTGGTTACCGCCAAGCCTTGTATAAGTCTGCTCATCACAAGTGTAAGTATAAGTGCTTCCACTAAGTTACTCCTGGGAGGACAAACAATTCAACAAATCATCCAATCAAATACTCCAATGAAGTGATCTAGTGCTCAACTCAAAACGTTTTCGCATAACTCAGAAGTTTATGTGGAAAAAAAATACCACTTACAAAATGGACCTGCCTTCCAAAGGCCTCCAACATTGCACAACATCAGTAGTTATACAACTTGAGTGTGACTAACTGTATTTTTTTTTTTTCACGCAATCCACCTTAAATAGTTTAGCTTGTGCAGGAATGTGGCCAGTGGATTGTGCTGTTTATTGACACCATCTCCGTTATTCTTCAGCCTCTCCATAAATTCCATCCTATCGAGTTACATCCCACTGTTTACGTGCCATGTTCTAAGCAACAAACAACAATGCATCAGTTCAAGGAGCGTCAAAGGGACCTGAAGAGAGTTTGAATTTACAGTGGGTCCGGAACACTTGCATTTGCCCAAGAAGTCGAGAGGGAGAACCTGCACCTCGTCGAAAGGTCGAATTTATCCACTGCTGTCTGAGCCCCCACCCCTCTCCTCCGGATATCGTAGTGTATTGGAAGTCCTCTACTGGAGTTTTAGCTTCTTTAATTCAGCTCCTAGTGCCGGCCAGCGGAGGACAGGCTCCCCCATTAAGCCGGGTTCCTCTCAAGGTTTATTCCGGCCAGCCTAGAGAGTTTTTCCTTGCCACTGTTGCCACTGGCACGCGGTTGGGGGGTCGGGCCTGGGAAATACTGTGTTTTTCTGTATGTAAAGCGTCTTTGTGACATGTGAAAAGCGCTATATAAAAATAAATGGATTGATTGATTGATTGATTGATTGATTGATAGCAATTCAACCCAAAGAATTTTGGCAAGCCTGGCTTCTGTGCCTTAATAGGTTTCTGTTGAACACATCAGAATGCTGTTGGTAATAAATAGTAATAAATGGTAATAAATTATTTCATTAACGTGTCAAACTCAAAGTTCGGCTTTGGAGGAATGGAGATTTTTTTTTTTTTATTAGTCTACTTCATCGCGTAGCAGCTCCTCTGAAACCAGTTTGTTTTACTGTCCTTACAGTAAAACAAAATATACAGAATAGATGTCTGCCTTATCGTTGCATGACTATTTGGCTGTGGGTTCGAATTCTTTGCCAACTATGCCATACAGACTCAAAACATGAGCCAGTGTTGATTTTCTATGGATAAAACATGTATGAAAGTCGTTTAAAATAGAGTCAACATACAAGCTGGATTTGACTCTAAATTTTACATTCCAATCCTTTTTTATTTTTTATTTGAATAAATAGTCTGTCCTGACATCTCCTGCTGTAGCTGATGCTTCTAATTCCAGGTTGATTAAAATATTATACAGTACTATGCAAAAGTCTTTCATGTTTATTTTTTGTCATCTTTTTTTAGATGTCCAAACATTCATTTTCTGAAAGAAGAACAAGGAATTCTGCAACAGATGGTATGGTCTCCACAAAGCCCTGATCTCAACATCATCGAGGGTGTCAGTGATTCCCTGGACAGACAGAAGCAAGGCAGACAGCCAAAGTCTGTAGAAGTACTGAGGCAAGTTCTCCAAGATGCTCGGAACAATCTACCTGCAGATTGTCTAATAAAACTACAGTGTACCTAAGATAACTGATGCAGTTTTAAAGGCAAAGGGTGCTCACAAAACAAATATTCCCTCCCAATTTTTTAGTACAGTACAACAGTACTGTACACAGTACACATATAATGTGTCTGCAGAAGTAGAGCCACGGAAGGAGAGGCCAATAATCCTGTTCTCTGGAATGCTAAGTGAACTTGAGGAAAAACATTTAAGGATTATAAAAGGGATCTATGCTTAACACAGACAAAATAGACTGCATTACAGTCAGGTCGATGGGATGTGTAACGCAATGCAGAATGCCACCACAGCGAGCACAGTTTCCAGACTGTGGCCTCTGTTTCGTCACATGTTGTTTTCATGGGAAATAATTCATGCTGTATTGGCTTTGCTAGAATCCCCTTTTCTAAGTATCCTGCCAAGCATTTTATGGAAATGTCTCAGTGTTTGATCAATCTTGTTTGATCAATCTCTGATGACAATCTTGGCCTTTGGGATCACTTGTTTATTTATTTATTGGATAGAAAAGGCTGGTCTGGGACATTTGCAAGTGAAGACATTCAACAGGTTCATGTTGAAATTTTATTGATTGGAACCGAAACAACATAACTTGCTGATTAATAGATACCCCTGCAAATTCTACAGCTGTCTGAAAATGTTTTTCTGCGTTTCTTAACTGTGATTTATCTCCAGCGATTTTGACACGTGTCATAAAGGACACGTCACCTCATTATTCAGGGACAACTGGCACAGATGACGAGGTCACTGAATGTCAAGCCTGGTAAAAAACCAAGAGAAAAAATATGTAGAAACATGCCAATATGCTCATATTATCGAGGAAATTTACCTTTAAGCGGTCGGCGTGTTTGGAGCCTGAACTGAAGCCTGCAATTCAATAGAGTCCGCCTGCGATGGACCGCAGTATGGGCGAAAGGAGGCGCCGCGCTAACGTCGACAGCTCATTAAACCGGACATCCGTAATCGTTCGCTCACTGCCAGTTTTATGGCAACACAAACACCAGAGTTCACGCCGGCCTGTGCATCACCAACACAGCAGTTTCACAATTTGTTTAATCGGAACCTTTCTCAGGGTTGGAAACGAACTTGGTGTTGCCAGCTGTGAATCACACGCTAATGGAAAAACCACAGACACCGCAGGCCTTGAGGACCAGGATCGCCCATCCTTGGTCTGGATTTTACTTATTCCTGGCCACCGCAGCGTCAAAGGTCACAGGTGGACCTAACTGTCTGAAACGTTTCAAATTAAATTCCAACAAAATAACGAAGGGAATGAAACATATCTAATATTCAGCAGCATAATGTGAAGTGAATCCAGTACTATGCGTTCCGTTCGGATATCATGGTCCTCTGGCGCACCCTGTGGCAAAAATATGTTTATGCAATTAATATTGAAGTATGTCCTCCAATTAGTAGCAAGGTTATTTAAAGCAACTACAGATTTTTCCAGTTGAGTGGCTGTTAGTGTCTCAGCCGTGTTGTCCAGGGTTTTAATCTGCTCTGTTAACTATTTATTCGGTAAATATCTTTTTTTAAATAAATATTCTCCTGCATTCTCCCCCCTCCCGTCCAAAGAAGTGTCAAACTCAAAAACTAGAATTAGGTGAATTGGCTACCACATGTGGCCCTCTGTGTGAGTGTACAGTTGTGTCTAACTATTTGTGAGTATCCTGCCCTGTAATGGGCCGCGGCCCTGTCCTGGGTGTACCCTGTGTCTGAAGGGTCAGGCCCTGGCTAAAGGTTGGTAAACAGTTTATTGGGTGGGAATACACACCCAGCAAAATCAGATCCTGGCATTGTTTTCTAACTTTTGATTCCTATGTCTGATACCCACCTTCACCAAATTGAGCTTTTTTTTGTTTTGTTTGTCTTTTAGATAAATTTAACTTAATCCAAATTAGCATTACTGTAAAGACATGCAAGGTGATAAAACTAACTAACACAAACACTGCTCCGCCAAACTGAACAACCAATTTCTAAACCACTTCTCCTGTCGAGGGTTACAGTCAGCCAGAGCCTGACCCAGCAAACACGGGGTGCAAAGACAACGTCACCCGCCCATCCCAGAGCACCCCATCCATACACTGACAGAGGGCAATTTAGAGCGGTCCGTCAACTTCAACAGCATGTCTTTAGATGATGGGAGGAAACCGGAGCTCCCAGAAAAAGAGGTTATCTTACTTTCTGTATTATCGGTACATTGAGTTTAACTCCTGTCTATGACGTACAGCTGAGTGGTGAGACCGCCAGCTCTTATTTTGCAGCTTTTTACATAATTCTCCCAACTAAGTAACCTCTCAGTTAAAACAGCGAGTGACTTTGTTTTCAGATTACAACCTTATCTTCGCGGGAAATATTAATTGTTCGGATTTCAGATATTTGATACGAAAGGGGCATAATTTCTCCAGCTTTGTTTTTATTTTATTATATCACTTTTGACGTGTTAGAAAAAATAGCGTATACAAATATAGTTTTATTTTTAAAGTATCTATTACAATGAACGTGAATCGGCATCCCATCAATTTGACGTTATTATAAACAAAAACTACCATGCTCCCCTACAATATAGATTGGTCTCTCCTAATTTGGCGCGAAACCCCTCGGTGAAACCCAACTCTTTTATCCCGTCAGCTGCGGCTACACAAACGGAACGCGTGTTGTTGCTTCGTTTCTTGGATTCTGAATTTGTATAATACGTTCATGTTTCAGAAGTTCAAATAAAAACAGTTTAGAAGTTATCACTTTATTGTGCGAAAGTTGTTTAGACTTTATTTCATACGCGAGTTCAAGTTTTTTTTAAACTACATTTGCACAGGGACGCTGTGAAAATACATTTAAATTGACAGCGGACTCGTAATCGCGAATTAAATCGCTAATCTTACATCAAACAGGTATGTTTTGATTTTATTTTCGAAAACGAAAACTTCTAAGATAAAAGTTTGATGACAGTATTCAGACAACTTCCTGGTTATAATAACCGTTACACACTTCTGTTCTCTTTAAACTTAAAATTACTTTTCCTTAAGTTTGCTTGTGTATTAGTCGATTTTAAAACTCTGTAAGCTTATTTATTTAAGTTTAGTCGATGCATTTTCAAAAACCAGTGCCGTCACGTTTGCTAGCTAAATGGCATTAGCAAATGCTCGGCGAAGCGTGAATACCTCTGTTTTGTAACTTAAAAAGAGCTGTATTTGATCGCGAAAACTCCTGGTTTAACTTCTTGTATAATTATCGGTTGACCGATTTGACTTTAAAACCATTAAGCTGATTCTAAAGTAACATCCGTATTATGTCACGCGTACTGTTTAACAGCATGAAAGATGAAGCGAGAAGCGTATCTCCTCAGTGCCCAAAACCCAATGAACCGGAGGAGCCGCAGGGTACGACCGTTGAGGATAAAGGTGAGCGGGCACTCCGTTTTTTTCGGTATGCTGTGTGGAACGTTCGGCAGTAATTTTATTTTGTAACGTTTTGGCATAATTTTACTCGGACTCACGTAGGATTTAGGTGCAGAATCCCAGAGCACGCGGCACAGCCGATTTTTTTTCCGCTCCCAGCACCAGGGTTGCCTAGCCCTCTGCAAAGGTGTGTGTCTTATTTAACATGTGCGGCCGTGAAACCACCCTCAACTTAATTTCAGATGCTCTGGTTGTGAAGGAGCCAATTGAAGAAATGGTCATAACTCAGGAAATGGAGGAAGAGGAGAAACTCCTGATGGAAGAAGGAGAGAAAAAAGAGAGGGAGTTGATGGAGAAGGTCAGTTGTCCGTCTGTTGAGAGAGACTGACGGGTTCTGGACCAGGGACCTAGCTGGTTTTTAAAGTGATCTGAAACCTTTTTTAATAACACAGCGGTTACAGTTATAAATAAAGATAATTAACATCATGCTTTTATGCCAAATGTCATTTTCACCAAACTTGCCGGGTCCTGAAAAAAAAATCGCAGGGAAATTAAAAAGCGATGGGAGTCCTAAACCATAAATAAATAGCTGGTTTTCTTTTGAGGGATTTCACTTTTTTACATTACACAAGTAAAAAGGAATACCAAGGATGAAATTTGAATGAGGACTCGACCTATTCTACTGGTGTTCTGTGTGTGGGGGGGTGTAGGGCAGCACCGCTCTGTAGTGTGTAACGTTGCGCTGTCCACCAAGGCTCAGAAGTCCTTGGAGAAAGACACCCATGATATGCGCTTCAAGAGGCTGCAGCATTTGCTGGAGAAGAGTAACATTTATTCCAAGTTTCTGCTCACTAAGATGGAGCAACAGCAGCTGGAGGTAGGTACAAGTCTATTGGCATGGATCAAATGTGAGCGATGTCTGTTAACGTGCTAACTGCACGCCTGCGTGAAACTTGATTTGTCAGTTCTCTGTCCTGCTGGTTAATGGCAACATGGTTTAGCCGGGGTTTTTCAGGTCTTTTATTAATTTGTTTTGTTTTGAATTGTCTGCGCCGTAAAACTAGTTAATCGGATGTAAGGTTTCTTTGCATGCACGATACCAAATTGATGATGAGATCAGTATTGCCATTTGCTGTAGTCGGGGGTTTAACTTCTCCTGCTTGTGAACTCCAGGAGAGCAAGAGGAAGGAGAAGCTGGGTAAAAAGACCGTGACGCAGAAAGAAAAGGTAAACGCTTCTGTTGGGGGTTTATTTTAAATGTGAGGTAAACGCTTCTGTTGGGGGTTTATTTTAAATGTGAGGTAAATGTTTCTGTTGGGGGTTTATTTTAAATGTGAGGTAAATGTTTCTGTTGGGAGTTTATTTTAAATGTAATGTCGGCCTTTCCCTGAACTTTAGAGGTGAAAAAGTTAATGGTGGCAGGGAGATGACATTTGACTTGAGGCACTGAAAACACAGAATGTTCAGAATGAATGTAACGTTAATGGGATCTGTATTTATTTCTGTTACAGGGTAACAGAAAGGGCGATGATAAAGGTACGTGAATCCCAATATTTTTATTATGAATTTTGTCATTTAAAATGGGAAAAATTTAAAAATTTGCTGAATCTAGCTTTAGAAATGTGTGTGTGTGTGTGTCAGTAATTGACCGAAGTGTTATGTTCTCTAATTGGGTCATTGTTTTGGCGTCTCGCCTTGTTTGAATTTGATCTTTAGTCGAGAGGAAGAAACGGGAAAGGGAGGAAGACTACAAAATTGCTGACGTCATGTCGAAAGAGGTGCGCTGTTCATTTAAAACAACGGTTTGAGTGTAGTATGATTACTGTATTCGTCTCTTTTTTAAACTATTCTCTACATAACTGTATTTTTTTTATCTTTTAGGAAATTATGTCCAAGGCCAAAAAAGCTAAAGTCGAGGGGGTAAGCTTGTGCTTGTATTTCTTCAGGGTGTTTCATTAGCAAAAAGCCTTTTGTTGTTCTGCTGCAGGGAGGTTTCTGTCAGGTCTTAAACTCGGGTCTTATTATGCCATGTGTGCGTAATGCTCTGGGTCATGCCTACTTTAAAATTAAATGTATTCAGACGCTTAAGTTGACCTGCTATCAATTCTGTATGTTGGAGTCGCAACCTTGATTAGGTCTCAAAACTGGCAACGGAAGATTTGTCAAAATCGTAGGCGGTTAGGTGCTGTACATCATTTGAGTAACGTAAACCTTACATTGCACACGTCGGGGTTCATCAGAAAGATGAGGTTGTCTGAGGCACGTTGTGGAGCATCTTGGTTCTTCTCTTCTCAAAGCCCTTTGCCCTCCCCTCCACCCAGGAGGAGAGGAAACTGGACACCGAGGACCTGGAGAAGATGAGCGACTCCAACGTCGAGATCAAGGTCCGGCTGTCTGAGACGATGCGGGAGAGCGCCAAGCACATGCTGGACCCCGAGCGGAAGGTGAACGGGCTGCCGGTGCCTTCCCAGCAACCCCAGCTCCTCACGGGGGGCATCATGAGGTGGTACCAGGTGGAGGGCATGGAGTGGATGAGGGTGAGTGACGCAGGTGGAGCGCGGTGAGAAATGTGTCATGATGCCAGATAAGCGGGTTTTTGTTGCGCTTCGCGCTGCGGTGAGACAATCAGTGTTGGGGCATGGCTAAAAACCAAACTGGGCTGGAGATGAGAAATTCCACTCTGGGGGGGGAACTGCTTTTCAAAACTAACAGACATTGGAGTTTGATACTTAGTGTGGGGTCACGGGACTCTAAAGCGTCTGTGTGTGCAGATGCTGTGGGAAAACGGGATTAATGGCATCCTGGCTGATGAGATGGGCCTGGGGAAGACTATCCAGTGCATTTCTCACGTGGCCATGATGGTGGAGAAGAAGGTCTTAGGACCTTTCCTGGTCGTGGCCCCTCTGTCAACACTACCCAACTGGATATCCGAATTCAAGCGCTTCACTCCGGAGGTGAGTCTATTATCGAGACTGTGCGCTCGGTCCTATTCTCCATAGACTGACGCATCTCCTGTCCTGTGACCCGCTGATTGGCGATGCGATTATTCCTTTTTCTGGGTTTTACTGTAGAGCTGGTGACATTTTGATTCTCAACATTTGAGGTCTTGCGCTTTCAGATTTCTGTGCTGCTGTACCACGGAACTCAGAAGGTGAGACATGATCTCCTGAAGAAGATCCGCAGGCCCCAAGGGGCAATGAGTATGTGCCCGGTGGTCGTCACCTCCTTCGAGATCGCCATGATAGACCGAAAATTCCTGCAGGTAAGCTAGGCCCCGTGGCTGCAGGCTGCTTTTTGAGCGGCATACCCACCCAAAATGCACTATTCGCTCCATAATGTGTAGCGATTGACCTCCCACGGTCTTTGTGCAGCGATTCCAGTGGAAGTACCTGATTGTGGACGAGGGCCACAGGATTAAGAACCTGAACTGCCGGCTGGTTCGGGAGCTGAAGACCCTCCCAACGGACAACAAGCTGCTGCTCACTGGCACCCCTCTTCAGAATAACCTGGCCGAGCTCTGGTCCCTTCTCAACTTCCTGCTGCCTGACGTCTTTGATGACCTAAAGAGGTATCTATGCGTTGGAGAAAGGCCCTGTTATTTAGTGGCCTTGCTTACGGGATCCTTCCTTTACTGTCCAACGAGTGTCACACTGAAAGTGGAACGCATGTGCTTTTCTGAAGAATCAAATGTGACGTTATGTTCGTCGCATCTGTGTTCCCGGTGCTTTATGAATCTCTCTGAAAGCTTTGTTTTATGGACCAGTAACGCTGCATCTGAGCGATGTAGAACTCGTGCTAAGGCGTCTTTGTTCCCTCCTGTTCCAGTTTTGAGTCCTGGTTCGACCTCAGCACAATCAGTTCAGATGTGGAAAACATCGTCGCCAAGGAACGGGAGCAGAACATCTTACACATGCTTCACCAGGTACTTGCCGTCAATTTTTTTTTTTTTTAATTTTCTCCTTTCCCCTGAGCGTGGTCAAATTTATTGATGAATATTTTTGGGGGGGTGGGCTTTAGATTCTGACCCCCTTCCTGCTGAGAAGGTTGAAGACTGACGTTGCTTTGGAGGTGCCCCCCAAGAAGGAGATAGTGGTCTACGCCCCGCTAACCGCCAAGCAAGAGTCCTTTTACTCTTCCATCGTCAACAAAACCATCGCCAAGATGCTGGGCCAGGAGAAGGTAGGGCTAGATATGGCCAACTTTATTTCTATTTGATTCCTTAAGAATAGATTTATCATCACTCCTTCCTGAGCCAGACGGGGAAAATCTTCTACATCTGTTTTCCGCCAAGAAAGCTGTTATTTTTAATGTCTGTCATTTTTCTTGGTCTTAGTTTTTTTTTCTAGGATAACGGTAATGTCTGAAACACTTCAGTCCCAGTGAATCAGTGTGTTAGTTGTGTTGACCTGATGGCACAACCGGAGGGGATAGAAAGTACCCTGGTTTCCGAGTGACACAAAATTTTGTTTGGCCCCAGGTGGACACGGCGCCGGTTGAGCTCACCTCCAGTGGGAGGCCCAAGCGCAGAACCAGGAGATTGGTGGACTACTCGGAGAATGACACCGAAGACCTGGAGAAGTACCTGGAGAAGCTGCAGAAAGAGTCCGATTTCCAAAGGTCAGTGATGGGTGGAGCTTCGTCTGTGCCCATATTGTGGGCTGTTAAATACAGTACTTTTTTCTTTTTTTTTCCCATTCCCACGATCTCGGGCCAGTATATTATTGAATAGGGTATTAGATATGAATAGAGGGGGGGGTGGAGTGTGAATTTCAAAATTCCAGGTCATCCATTTACACACGTCAGACGTGTAAATATTTCTGACATCCCCTTCAGCGGCGGCAGGTCTGTGATTGACGTGCAGATGCCCCCGGATGCCCAAATCAACCTGAAGCTCCAGAACGTCCTGATGCTCCTGAAGAGGTGCTGTAACCACCCGTACCTCATCGAGTACCCCCTGGACCCCGCCACTCAGGAGTTCAAGGTACGGCAGCAGAACGCCACATTGCCGTGGGTTTGGTTTCTGAATGTGAGAACACCAACCGCGCATACTTGTTGGGTCTTCTAAACCGTTGAAGTTCTTCTGAAGGGTTTTTGTAATCGTATTACAAAAGCTCCAGGAAACTGGGTTTTAAATGTCATTCTGTTGTACTGCCGTCACATTCGTGCGGGCTAATCCATGTCGGTTTCACCGCTTCAGATTGACGAGCAGCTGATAGAAAGTTCCGGCAAGTTCCTGGTGCTAGACCGAATGCTTCCAGAACTGAAGAAAAGGGGACATAAGGTAAATCCCTAACAGCCAGCGGCAGCTATGGGCATCAGTGATGTCAGACTAATTCAGGCCAGCTGTTGGCATGAACCCTCCTTATGCCGTTTCAAGAAAATGATTTAGTCATAAGCTGTTTGTGATAAACTTGTAAACCTGGTGTTTTTGTGTTGGGGGAATAGGATCTTTTTCTATGTGGAGTGTGTGGGGTGGAGGTTGCTGGTCCCTAAAACATGCACTTCACACTTGTGGCTTTCTTGTCGGCAGGTTCTGATCTTCAGCCAGATGACCTCCATCTTGGATCTCATCATGGACTACTGCTACCTGCGGAACTATCGGTACAGCCGCCTTGACGGAAGCATGCCGTACGCGGACCGGGAGGAGAATGTGAGCGAGCTTGCGCCTTTTGGTCCCCGTTTCCACGCGTGCTGAGGTTCGCTGGCTTTTCCGTCGAGGCTTGATCTCTTCGGGTCTTGCCTTTTTGTCTCTGCGTGTTTTTCAGATGAAGAAGTTCTCGGAAGATCCGGAGGTATTCCTCTTCCTCCTGAGCACAAGAGCCGGGGGCCTGGGCATTAACCTCACTGCTGCTGACACCGTCATCATCTTCGACAGCGATTGGGTAGGCTCAGCGTCTCCACCCAGCTCTCTCTCTCTTCACTCCCATCTGGACGCAAAATCCTTGTGTTGTGCTTTTTAGGCGTTGGAGCGTAAAACGATATTCTTGTTCAACCCTCAGAACCCACAAGCTGACCTTCAGGCGCAGGATCGGTGTCACCGAATTGGACAGTCCAAGCCTGTGCTGGTGTTCCGGCTCGTCACTGCCAACACCATAGACCAGAAGATCTTGGAGAGGGCGTCCGCCAAGCGGAAACTGGAGAAGATGGTCATCCACAAAAGTGGGTAGTAGCGTCAAACTTGGCACAGATTGAATTTGTTTCTAAGCAGTCGTTCATTAAGCACAAGGTATTTTGTGAAATCGCTGAGGGGTTCCGCAGATTCCAAGGACGTGACGCTGTGTTCCGCTAATACTTGGGTCACAAAAAATTAAGAGGTGGTTGGTGATTGTTAAACTCAGACTCTTGGACTACTTTTGCACAGCTGTTCAATTTTATACGTTCTTGAAAAGTCTTACCGGTTTAACAATGGGTGTGCCTACGTGGTTTTTGATGATTTGTGATGTTAAGGGCTACAACAGCTCTGGTGTTTTACTACTTGCCAATGGATGCATTGGAGGTCCACCTTTTGTATAAAAATGCTTCTATGCCACAAACGTATAGTGGTTGTACAAATCTTCTGTCCCGGGTTTTATCCTGGATTTCAGATTTGGTTTGTAAAGTTTTATGAAATGTTACCTAAAATACCTGTATAACGGTATGTCACCGTTCATACCTCTAAAATTGTAGGTTGTGAAGCAGGCCTTGCTGAGTGATGTGTTGGTACTCTCTCTTCTCCACAGACAAGTTCAAAGGCGGAAAAGCAGAACTTGGCCAGCAGTCTAAGAACAGTCTGGACCTGGCAGAACTCAAGGAGCTCCTGAGATCCAGGGATTACGAGAGGTGATCACACCTTGCCGACATTAACACCTACTTCGATAAAAGTCGGTCAGATTTTTTTTTTTTTTTTTTTTTTTAAAACATGGTTGACTAGTGCTTAGCATGTGGTTGTGACTGTTCCCCGAAATTGCTCCTTTGTCACCTCCTGCGTTCACCCTTTCACAGGGAGGTGAAAAGTACCAAGGGAAAGGTGATCAGTGACAGAGACTTGAAGGTTCTGCTGGACCGCAGTGACCTACAAAGTGCGTTGGGTAACGTGATGCTTTGGCGCGATTTTGCCGATATTGGCAACGTTTCCCCTGGGGCGTCTTGGGCATTGTAGTCAGCCATCGACAGACCACGCCAGCTAGCGGCGTTGATGGGTTCCTCGATGGGTTTAGTGTGCATGTAGATGACGACCGGCCGCTTGTAAAAGTGGAAAGAACAAATTGTGCTCACGTTGATGACATCACAAAAAGTGCAAAGGATTTAGTTCATTATGGCTTCAGTATTGCCATGAAGAGAAGTCGATGGGTTTAGATACTTGTTTAAAATGTTTTGGTCATCGCCTCTGACTGCGGCCGTTTTTCATTTCAGATCACTCCAAAAAGGACGTAAAGACAGAAAAGGACGGAGTCTTCAGAGTGATCGACGCTAAAGAGTCGTCAGAAATCTGCCTGGCCTGAGAGATGGTCCCCTACCTGCCCGTGTTTAAAACGGCCATTCCCAGCAGCATACCCAACCAAAATAATTCACTTTCAAGTTGTTTAAATTGCATTTTTTTTTAAATGCTGTTTCGTTTTGTGAATTTACTGCATAAAATGTGTTTCTAGTGTAGTCAGGGCAGTTTTTGACCTTGCTGTCTTGAGGGCTTCTGCTAGACTTGTTAGTCTTTGTCTGACATTCAAAGCTCTATGAGATACTTGAATAGACAGTTGGCCACCTTTCAAGTTTTTCATAAGCACTCATGTAAATACTTCTACTTCAACTTTAAATTTAGTTTCTTTTAGTGGGACTTTACTTGAAATACTTGTTTATCTTTTACTAACCTTTATCGAGATGTGGAAAGGTTCGGCGATGTACAAAATACCTAAAGACACTTTTGTCCAGAAAGCACTTCTTCACATGGAACTGTTAATTTGGTACCTTTAAAATTTTTGGAAATAAATGACGCGATCAACACTTCCCCCGCCCCCCCCCCCCCCCGCCAAAAAAAGTGTTTGATCGTTTTAACAATATGAACAGCTTCCCTTTTTCAAAAATATTTCCTTAGGCCAACAACCACAATGTCCACTGGGGGGGAAAAAGCAGGGAATACAGGTCCCTAAGTAATAAGAGGTGTAAACCACAATCTTCTAAACAAGATTTTCATGCTTCTTAGCTATGCCATTGTTACCGCTTATTCTTCCATTGGGTTTTTCTGGAGGGAAGGCAAGGCCCAGCGTATCGAGTTTCCCGTATTTCTGTAGGTGAAGTCAGAACTACTCATCAAAGGTAGTGTGGTTTACCTCTGTGGTGGTAAGTTAGTTTCAAAGGGGTGACGGACTCTAAGTTGACCATTAATCTGGGGGGGGGGGGGGGGGGGGCGGGGGGGGGGGGGGGGGGGGGGGGGGGGGGGGGGGGCGGGGGGGGGGGGGGGGGGG